>JAQMYM010000005.1:20532120-20543860 GCA_030014255.1 Parauchenoglanis ngamensis
TGCTGGGATTGGCTCCAGCTTCCCCGCGACCCAGACGGATAAAGCGCTATAGATAATGAATGGATGGATGGATGGATATTTAAATGTTGTGGAATGTCTATGAAGTTAGTTCCTGTCCTGTTCAGTCTGTTCCGTTAATACAAAAGCGTAAACTCTTCTGTCCTGTTCTGACTGTTACAAAGGTCTGAAACTGGAGGCTCCTTCTATAAACGTTACAGGAAATGTTGTGGATGTGTTTCCTTAAAGAAAAAGAAAAAAGAGTTACTTCTTGTATAGTTTTTTCTTGTAAATCTGTGACGTCATTTTCCTCCTGTTTGACTTCGTTTCTTGCAAATTTATGGCTTTACAATCTCCAGTAGCACACACACACACACACACACACACACACCTGACGTAATGGCCCTGATACGTCTGACTGTAGTTACTACTCACGGTGTGACAGAAACAAGAGTGAAGCATATTTAAAGAGAAGAGGAGATCGTAGGCTCGGAGTGTATAATGGCGTGATGCAGACTTTACAAGAATTGAAATGACAAGTGATTTCTGAGGAACCTGCATCCACGCTGACCTTTTGGAACTTTAATAAGCTAAATACGGCAGTGATACAGCTCCAATTTTCACTTCATTTAAGAGCTGACAGAACATTTTGGAAACTGAGCGAGCATGTCATCTGATGTAGTGAAAAAGGTGGCGAATGATGAAGAGATTCGCTCCGTGTTTGCTGCTAGTTCTCTTTAAACATACTTTAGTGTTAACAGATAAGAAAGGCTGAAAAAATTTCAATGAAACAGTGTTATGTATTCAAGGATCGAGACTTTACGGGGACTTCGATAAACAGCGCGATCATAACAGTAAGTAGAAAACGAATTTCAGGCTTCTAAGCATGCGCTCATTGTGACACGTTATCGTTTCCATAGTAACAGCGCATTCCCAGGGATGTGTATGGCGGACGCTTCACATAAACGGATTATAAGCGTGCGATCGTTGATCAGGTGATGTTTGCTGCAAGGGGGTGTTTATTTAAGCGTTTATGGAATGTATCTGCAGAGTCAGAGGTAAAGCTGGAACTTGAACGTTCCCCACATCTTCGGGACAGACGGGTTTACGCTTCTTTGCGGTTTCTCGGTAACATGACAAGCTGCGATTCTTTTGGTTTACCTTTGACTCTGGTGAAGGAACGCCTGTTTACGCTGTAAGTAAGTAATGGGAGTAACTTCACAGAACAACTGCAACTATAAATGGACAAAAATCATGACACGTTCTTTAATAAGTCCAAAATTGCAGTCGTCGTCAAGCTGCACTCGAGGACGTGGTGTTCCAGGAAAACTAAAAGCAGCTCCGCTTCGTCACCACACGTCATTGATTATTTTCATGACGTTACGTGGTTTATTCCTTATTTACTCATATTTATGCTTGATTTTTTGAGATCGCCTCTAAATGTGGCTCTTCTTTCACAGAGCTCAATCTCATTACAGAGCTGTAATGCAGGACATTAGGGAGGATGTGTACTTGGACAGGAAATCTATGCGATTAGAAATTAGCTACGATTCCCTGGTGTGCAGTTGAAGTCTAACAGAATGACGACGCCTACACCGGACGTGCACGGCAATCTGAGCTACAACGCGGGCTCAGATGAGCCTTCCAAGCAACGGGAGGCCAAAAAAAAATGACAGACTATTGTATTCTATCAGTTATGTATGACTTTGAGATAAACGTGTTGTGTTTCTCCATAATGAGTTTTTTTTTCCAAGTTTGTAAAAGTGTATGCTGGGGGAGATGAGGGAGAAAATTTCAACGCTTTCACCATGTTCCATGTTTAATAATAGCAAGGAAAGTTCTGCGTGTTTCCTCGCTGTGAGTCAAAGTTTCCATGAAAAGGCGAACTGCAGGGAGTTGTGCTGCTTCAGCAGAGCAGAAACGCACCTTTCTTACTCCTGACAAAAAAAAAAAAGCATTAATGGACCATTTAAAATACCAAAATCCTAACGCTGCACTTGATTCGCTCAGGAAGACGCTGGGCAGAGAGGCAGGTCCTGCTGGGAGCGCTGAGTATTTTTAGTGTTTTTAGTCACATTAACCTTCATTCTGGTTTAGTAACAATTCTAAAAAGCTTGTCGATTAAAAGTTAACACTCCCTGCAGCAGTAATGATGAAACCGAGAGATAAATGAGTGGACAGTAAGTGGAAACTGACGCTCTCGGGACTTTCTCTGCTGCTCCGATTGCCTTTCAGTGTGCCATGACTGCAACCCAGTGCACCTCTGTCGGAGTTTAACTTGCAGAAAAGTAATCCTCCTCTTGGTTGTTTTTCCATAAAGAGATCAAGTGACATAAAAAAAAAAATAATAATAAAAAGGGTTTTTATAAAAATCACATGAAAGTTCAATCAATATGTAAATAAATGAATCAGGTGTTAATGAACGTGCTCTTCCTTGGAACTTATAATAGTGCAGACTAAGCAAACCTCGCTTTGTAAACCCTTCACAGTTGGTTATCATGCTACTGTGATGAACAGGGTGAATTTGATGTATTTAAAACAAATGAGGTGATTTTGAAGTTTGCAGTGCATCGGCTTGGAGAAGAAGCGGAGTGGAGACAGACAGAACACGGAGAGTAAAATCTGTCGTAATTTCGCCTGTAAGGCTTCTGAGTTTATGTACCATGAAAAAGCTCATCTTTTGGACAATCGCTTACGAGATAAAAAATCAATTTACCAGGTGAACCTCTTTCCCCTGAGCGACATCACAGCTGGGAAACAAAAAGGAGGAATGGGCAGGAAATCCCCATATTGTTGTGGATCTCTGTTTACGAGTAAATAACTAGGAAGAGATTTTTTTTTCTCTTGCATGAAAAGTACAACTGAAATATTTGGCTTTGTATGAATCTTAGCTCGTCTATAAGTTTGCCCACAGAATGTAATGTAGAATCCAAAAAGAACTGTTTATATGGAATTCTGCGATCAGATGAAATACAAAGCAATCCCTTTGTAAAATTACATAAGAAGAGTAAATGTGCAGGTAGGTGATTTAAAGTTTTGTCCTCAAACAGAAGAAACAGGCTTGAACAAATTTAATACCTGCCTTTCAGTCATATTAATTTACATACACAATTTCTGCATCTACATGTGAACTGCTTTATCTCAATCAGAGTCATGGTGGATCCAGAGCCTGTGCCGGGACATTGGTCTTGAGGCAGGAAAACACCCTGAATACCCTGTAGGAACCCAGATGAACACGGGGTAAACATGTGAAACACACAGGTAGTAGTCCGAGCTCAGGATTGAAACCAGGAACCCTGGAGCTGTATGGGTACATATATATATATATATCTCAATACAGTGGCCTGCCCATTTCCACATCACGTAAAGGGAGAGCAGGAGGAAGCTGTAGAGGATTCATTCTCGGATTTAGATTGGCTGACTGCAGCAAAGAAGATACAGTCATCCTCGACGTGTATCGGTCACGGCTTGTTGCAATTTACATTCACCGCTTAGATTTCTCCAGGGCTGACACGGACAGATCCAGGCTGTCCAGGATGCCCCTGAGTTTGAGTTAACCTCAAAGGATATTTCTATACCTGAAGCACATGAAGAAACGCTAGCATTTTCCACCCTTCTTGATGTCTGTTAGTAATAATAATAAAGAATAATAATGATAACACAATTGATTTTTTTTTTTTTTGGCTCATTTGAGACACATTTATTGTTGGTCTAATCAAGTTTGAACCTTTAGTAAATCTGATCCTCTGTGTTATTTTGCTTTAAACAATATTTAATACATTCTCGTTCTAATGGGAAATCAATCTTCTCCGCTTGGTCATGAACCTTGAATTATGGGGTCTTTTTTTGTTCTGTTTTTTTTTTTTTTTCCTCTTCTTGTAGCTTTAGTCACAAACTGAAAATTAGTATTAACACTACAAGATACCCTGTTAGTTTTTCATGCTTAAATAATAGAACTAAACCCATCCTGTCAACAATGTCATGCTGGTACAAATACATGCTCTAAGGTTTGTGCACCCCTGACCATCACATCCATATGTGTTTATTGAACATCTCATTCCAGATTTATTCCCCTTTACAGTTATAACGCGCTCCACTCTGCTGTCCGGCTTCCCACTAGATGTGGGGATTTGTGTTCATTCAGCTACAGGAGCGTTAGAGAGGTCAGGCGCTGATGTTGGGATGTCGAGGAGGCTCCAGTCCCAGTTCATCGCAAAGCTGTTCAGTGGGGTTGAGGTCATGAGATTTCCAGCAGAAACATGAGATGGAGAGAAATGGAGGAGTTTTATGTCATCAGCATAGGAGTATGAAGAACCACATGAACAAAAAAGAATACAAGTTGAGAAACAGCTCTAGGGCTAGAAAGTGGTAACTATGGCTAGAATGTAGGGATAAAGGAAAACACTAGGGAAAAACACAGGCCTGGCTTTAAACTATAGGAAGCCCAAGGCAAGATTTTACTCTAGAGACCACCATCAGCCAGTGATGTTTTACTCTAAATCAAAAAAGCTCTCGCAGAAAAAACATAATACTGTACAATGTGTAGGATACTCATTATTTCTAATTATTATTTCTATTATTTAGGCCCCATAGTACATAGTGCTGTAATGCTGACTGTTGCTGAATTTATCTTATATTAGCTGCTGGGAAGATGTAAAGTATGTACATTATTTATTGCTAGGACATGAAAGAGAGAAGGTTTTGTACTTTCAGGCTGAAGGGGTAACCAGTTGGCTGGATGCATGAAGTGTCAGTAAGGTTCATTCCCACTTTCGCCACTTTATTCTGTTCCAGTCGGAGTTTCAATCTGAAGACTGGACAAGGGAGATTATGACTACAGTATAAAGGACTGAGATTTTGTTTTGAACTTTGTTCATTGAGAAAGTGGAGATTTAAAATAAAGCACCACCACTCTGTCTTTGTTTGGTGATCTATGATGTCACAGCTAATTTGCATAGAATTGAGAACATGTTAATCGATTGCCGCTGTTGCTGGAATAGCGCCCCCATGCTGCGCACATACAGTACTTTGGAAATTAAAGGTTGCCTGTCGCGTTCTCTCTTGCTAGTTGTGTAGTGAGAATACAGGGTGAGTCTTGACAACTGACATAAACCTAAATAATAAAAAAAAAACAGGAACTGAGTAGGCTTCAGATTTTCAAAGGTTTATAGTGGTATCTTTTGACTGCTGTCATAATGGAATTAGGATAGGGTTGCCATGTAACTGACCAGCATCATTCCCCATGCGTCACACTCAAGAGACAGGTTGTTAGCTAGGTTAAATACAAAGAGAACATGTTTTGCTATGCACCAATGGCAGATGGTGTTCAAACATGTATAAAGGTAACAAGAAATGAGTAAGGAAAAAAAATAATTACTGCCCAAACTTTATCACTACAGAGCTGTTTGAATTGGTGACTGATGTATTCTGGTGAGGGTTGCGGTGGATCCGGAGTCTATCCCTGGAATACTGCATAGGAAAACACCCTGGATGGAACACCAGGACCATTCAGACTTATTTCTGAAGGTGACCAGAAAGCCTGCATCAACTCCATACCGACAGTAACCTAAGCTCAGGACTGAATCATTAATGATGCTGAAAAGAAGTCCTAATGGTTTCGAATCATCTGTGGATGTTTGAGACTCCAGCCCCAGAAGACTCCAGCCACCATCAGAGTCCTGCTTGCAGTTGAAAGAAATGAAAAAAAGATCTCACTGCTGTGCCACCAATGTTGTTTGCACCTTTACTTTTTCAATTGAATCTCTCACAGACCAGCAGTGACCTGAAAAAAGAGATTCTCACTGGCATCATTTGCAATATCATCTGGAGGTGTTGTTGCTGGCTGGCAGGCTGTGAAATTGAGCAGGTTTTAATTTCACAACACCGGAGAGCAGCAGAGAGACGATGGCTTTATAAAATTACCTCAGTGGTTGAAGAAAACAGAATTTTGAAAAGGTCTGTGGTCAGAGTGTATCACATGGCGTCACATGGCTAAATCAGCCACCGAGAAGTGCTTTAATTAACAGGGTTTATCAGAAGTAGCTTTGTGCTGTGAAGCTATTAATCCACTGGTTTATCAGATGTGATGGAGATCGGGCTGCAGCTGAGCAACGCAGATAAGAAGTGTGACCACTAAATACACGGAGGGTTTTTAATGGCAGATCACAGAATCATCATGAATCTGCAATAATAACGTGACACATCAGTCCATTTCGACAACAGAAAAAGTACAGCAGGAACGGAGTTACTTTAATAGTAAACTTTCCTCAAAGATCCTTATTAAAACTGAGAGTAACCATAGGACATTTGTGAGTCAGAGTGATTACAACGGCTTGCACAAGTATTCATACTCCATTTTGTTGTGCTACAACCTGCAACTGGAATAAGTATAGTAGGGTGAAATTCACCATGGTTTGCTCTGAAACTTTTAAATGAATTCCTATTAATGGTCACGTTATTAGTTGAGCATCTATGTGTAATTAAAATGTCACAATATCTTGGAAGAACCCAGAGTTAAAGAAGGCATTAGAGAACCACCAAGAGTGCCAGGGTAACGCTTAACGTGATGCTACCGCCACCATGCTTCACAGTGGTAATAATCAGTGTTAGCTCCTGCTAAACATAGTGCTTTGTTCTAAGGCCGAAAAGGTCTAGACAAGAGAACCCTTTTCCACATGGTGCCTGAGTCTGAGTAAATTCCGAACTTCCTTTTCCTGTATGGAGTGCTAAGCTACGGTGAAGTTTGTTAAATCATCAAGAAAATGTAGCTATCGGTGGCCTTTGCGATATTAGCAGCTAGCCTTGCTGGGATTCGACAGTGAAAAGATGTGCATGGTTTATATTTAAAAACGCATTAACAAGCCATATCAAAGATATTTAGCATTTGTTTAGTTTTTAAAACCATTTCACTCGCTGAGCACGCAGTCATTTATGGCTAACTGAAAAAAAATCACTAAATGTTATGCAATGCTTGCATTATAGTCAGCAGCAGCATTCAGATAATTACTATGGATCAAATGTGCTCGTAAGCAGCAGAAACTACTTCCTCTGCTCCTAAAAATAAAACATCGAGCCGCAGAGACAGTGCTAGGAGATTACCGAGTGTCTGAGTGTGGGAGAGAGGCACTTCATCCATTTTTAAACGCAGATAGGAGACTGGCTGAATGGCTGAGAAATTGAAGGTTACTGCTGACAGGTGAAGTGGAATTGGGAGCAATAGAGGGGAGGAAGGAGGCGTGGATCAGCCTTGAGACGGCGGATTAGTCGAGTAGTAGCGCTGCTCTCTTCCTCTTCATCATCCCTTTCATCGCAAATGAGTGGCGAAGACATCCTGAGCACAAATACATCCACTCAACCATAACCAATCTGTTTGTCCCGGCTCTTATCGACTGAAAAATATCATCGTCAGTGTGACCCTGTGTTCCGGCTTCGTCTCTGTGATCCGGGTTACAATCGGCAGCGATTTGCATCGACTAATGCGTTTCAGAGACGTTCTCGTTCCTGCAGAACCGGCTGCTCCTTAAATTTATACCTTTAAATCCTCATCCTCACAACTCACCTTATTGCAGGCGGATGAATAATATATCATCTTTAAAATTGGATTCTGCAGTATTAAGAAGGAGAGAACTGAGAATCCCATCAGCGCTTTATATATAAATGAGTGGATTATTGAAGAGGGAGAGATCTGAGAAAAGACGTGGGCGGAGCGCAGCGCCGACTCCGAGGCTTTATCCTTACGTATATGGATATTTTTGAGAAAATAAAAGAAGTTTTAAAAATTGGTATTTTTAAACAAGCTCTCTCCGTATGAAATTTTAAAAATGCAAGAACACCAAAAGGAAAAATGTAATTATCAGCCTGTTAGAATGCTAGTCAGATAGCTAGCAGACGCGACTGTACGGCTCGAGTACTGTAACTCTGCACGTTTACCACAAAGCAAGTTTAACACTAGCCTGAAGTTTACGCTGGGCTATCGGGATCTCGTAAAGTGTGTCATGTAATAACCGTTAAAGACGGCTGATGGGTGTGAAAGCACCTCGTGCAGCTGATATGCTGTGGTGCAAATGTATTGGCGCCCCTCTACCCCATCCGTCGCTGGAAAGGCTGAGCAGATCTTATTTGGGTGGTGGTTTATTCTCGCTACAGCAGCGACCCGGATGTATCACATGTTATTCTGTACTTGTTTTGCATGCCGAATTCCTGTGCCATGCCTCCTCAAGCCTGCTGTGTCATCACCTAAATAAAAAAATTGAAGGATATTTCAATTTACTGTTGCATGTTTCATGGAAAGTAAAGAGATGCCCGCCGCTGTGGTGCTCAGTCGCTGCTCTCGAATAAGAATCAGGAGTTGATTTAGCGGCAGGGAGGGGGCATAATCACGTTCACGCAGAGAGTACTCGAGTCGGAGGAGAAGCCAAAGAGAGCTTCGTCATGCATGAAAAAAAAGGAAGATGGTGAAGTTGTAACAGCGCTGTGTTCGAGGAAACGGTTAAAGGCCAACGTGATGGGAAAAAAAGAAAGCTCTCGTGTCTCCTCCGCATGCATTTTTTCTCTTGCCTGTCATGGCATTATCGGGAAAAGAAGATGAGGATTAAATCTGGCGTGAGGCAGGTACACGTGCGCATGCCGAGTGGCAACACGGGCGGATGTTTCAAACCAAAAAAGCTGATTCTGCTAGAATCCTAATTCCTATTAGCATTTTCCTGTAGAATCTCATTAATCACAGTAATGCATCAGCGTCCTCCGTGCCGCTGCGTCTGCGCGCTCATTCTTCTCTTAGAAACAGACGATAATTCACACTGCTCCCAAACGGCGTCCACGTGACGCGCGTGCACACAAAACCATTAACCTGAACTGCATTTGCATCACATTAGCATTTGAAATAATAATCCAATTTAAAATGGCATTTGGTAAAGTTTTAAATGTGACGGTTGCAAACAGCAGTTTGTAATGAATGCGTTCTCTGGAAAAGCCGCATTCTTTCACATAAAGCGCTGCTACAGAACCGGCGCCGTTCCTGCACAAACGACCTGGCTGGAAATTCTGATTATTATCATTCATGTGCATCAGGCACTGAGATAAATGCAGATTGCTTTAAAGGAACTGCTTGGCCAGAAATTATTATTATTATTTTATATATATATATATATATAACTACCTATCTCTCAAAGACATTGGCCTTATTTGAGCTGGATATGAAGGAAATTATTTATAAATCATTCACAGGTGCTTTTCCACCTAACCTAGTAGGGTGTTCATGGAAATCTAGTTAGTTGTGAAAAACATTCACATCCTATGTTTCGCTCATGAGTTTGTATAAACTCGCACAGGAGATTATTGTTCGATCGGAATAAAATTGTGCAATTGGTGATGAAATCTGCGATTTCAGATATCAGATACGATCTTCATGACAGCAAAACAACCCCCAGCTTTGCATATGCTAAACTGGATGCTAAACGCTTATATATCGCGTGTTAGCTCCATTAGCCTGGCGGTAACTAAAGAAGGAAACGTTAGGAAGTCTCAGCTGATTGACGACATCCAGGTTAAAGAAATATAATGAACATGTAATTAAACTCAAATCAGACTTATTACACAGTTTGTTCTAGAATGGATTTTTGGTTTTTTTTTGCCAATTATGGAAGCCTTGAGAGCTGAAGTGTCCCTCGGCCTCTCCACCACAATAATGCTCGTCCTGAGATTCAGCCTGATGCCATTTTCCTCTTTAGTCACGCCTGCTAACATGCTTCAGGGCTCATTCAGTGCCGGAGAGGCATCGAGAGACGGATCCATCTTTCTGCTGTTAGAAAAATCTCATCCCAGGAAAAAAAGCCGGAACATTTTAGCTCTTACAGCTTTCCCTGGCTTCCTGTGAGTCGTATCCATCAAACCCTCACAGCCGTAATAGGATATTAAGCAAAAGTGTGCTGAGTGGTGACGGCCGAGGCGCTGAAAATTCTGCTTGTCACGTAACACCGACTCTGTACCGTATTGATCGAAGGGAAATGATCGTACTTTTCTTAGAAGATTACCCAAAGTGTGTCAACATGGTGGAGGAACTCGTTTACCCTCGTTAGACGTCCCAGAGCATATAAATGCACGTGAATAATAAACGGAAAAGGAAATGTCCTTTTTGCATCCATGTTAGCACAATTAGCTAACTGAGCTAGTGTATGATCAACTGCTAGTCAGCTAGCTCTCATGTCAGGCTGTCATCATCGATCCTAACTACAGTTAGCTATGGAGTGAGGTTAGCATGCAGGGCTAAAAGTTTACCATGTCGCTTCTGTCTAATGATTTGCGTATCTGAAACGATTGGGTCAAAGTTGTCTAATGACATCAATAACTCCGCCCTCCAATCAGTTTTGAACTGCTTGAACGCTTTGTTTTCATTTTAAAATGGCTTTAAAATCATTTTAGACTCGAGCATCGATTTACTGCACATTTAGTTGAAATGAAAATATAATACAAATTAAAATATAGCAGGTTCTTGAGCTCAGCAACGAGGGTCCAGACATGACAATGATGTTCTGACAATTGCGTTTAAAAATGACAGCACCTACAATTCTTTGTAGACGCACCACTGTAACCATGGAAACGCAGCCCGATAGCAACAGTCATTTCTTCATCAGCATCTCTTTTTGCTCTCTCGTGGTGTTAAGACGTAAAAAGAGTAGCGAAGCTTGCCATGTCCTGAGGATGTCAGAAACCTTCCAGCTCTGACTGTAACACAGCGCTCACACTGGAGACGTCTTCCGTACGTGATACACAAACACCGCCTTACAGACAACTTCACCAATCAGCGATGACACTTTTGTTTAATCCGTTTATGTAACGTGTCCGCCGTACACGTCCTTGTTACCATAGAGACACGGGCATTAATATGAACCGGTGATTTCACGTTCGCACCGCGGCAGGTCTACAGGACTCATGCTGCATCTCAGCTACGTCCTGTTTTCCACCAGTGTACACGTTTTCCTGAAGGATGTTCATCATCCTGATGTTGCTGTCAGCTTTTTTTAAGACTCTCGAGTCTTTCAGACCTACTGAGAGTTTCTAAATAAATGTGTCATTAATCATGTGAAGCACTCTGATGTCTGTAAACAAAATTTCCAGCAGTGCCGAGTTGTAGCACGCTCTCAATTAAAGGCGAAGCAGACACAACAGACGCTGCTGAAGAGTGTGAATAAGCAGAAAGGAGAATAAATATGAAACGCTCCAAAGATGTTTACTTTCGGAAGGAACATGATTGCAGCGGCAAGACGGGAAGCCTGACTACTGAATCACTTTGATTTTGAATTTTGCTGTTACACATGCTGCTGCTCAGTGTTAGTGATTTTTGTTTTATTTCAGATTGAATTAAGTGAAGGGAACATAGATAAGCAGAATTCTGTGACTATTTTGCGGCGCACCACGAGTTTCCCTTTTCTGAATTTTAACATCGGAGTACGCTACTCTGCGTTGTCACTCAAAATCTTCTAATTCAACATTAAAGATGACAGGTAAGCTAATGTATACGTGAATCTGGAATGATTGAGAGAAGGTGATCTCACAGATAATAACTGACCCTGAAAGCCCCGCCCCTTTCCCAAACTTCACAACATTTTGTCTTGCTTGAATGATGCGCCGGAGAACGTTTTGAGTTCCATCCATCCATCCATCCATCCATCTATAGCGCTTTATCCGTCTGGGTCGCGGGGAAGCTGGAGCCAATCCCAGCATCTTCGGGTGAGAGGCGGGGTAC
>JAQMYM010000005.1:20595076-20617380 GCA_030014255.1 Parauchenoglanis ngamensis
GTGCGGAGTTTGCATGTTCTCCCCGTGCATGCGTGGGTTTCCTCCGGGTGCTCCGGTTTCCTCCCACAGTCCAAAGTATGTATGAGTAAAACATCCCGAAGCTAGCAGCAAACACTAACTAGGTGAGAGAAACGGTCCACAGATGACACTAGATGAGTAAAAATAACAGCTCTTAGTATAACTGCAATCGGAAAACAACTCTCCTTACAGCTGTACAGTAATGTAGCCAGCTAATGCACTTTGTTTTAAATCAGCTCACTAACATTTAAAGAACAAGTCTGGTAATCTAAGAACATGAACAAAAAACACGTCTGCACATTTCAAGCACTATTTCAAGCGCTACTTAAACAAAGCTGGTATTGACGCATGCGAGGAGAACCTCAGGGCTCAATTCTTGGTCATGTATTATTTCTGTAATCAGGTCTGATTTCACAAAAATAACCACTTTTATTTCATCCTGTTTGATAAATTCATGCAGCTCATTCACAAAGGCGTTAAATAAAACGTGTGTAAACATCGATATAGTGATGCGTCGTTCCCATGGAGGAGATTTCATCTATCATTTATTCAGCGCGTTGTAACAGTCGGAGGTGAGGAGAAGCTTTACGCTTTCCGACATCTTCAGGACAGAGGAGTTTACACTTCTTTGCGGTTTCTTTCTAACATGATAAGATGCATTTTGTTTACTTCAAGAGGAAGAAAAAGAGAGGCTGGTGAGGGACTGACTGTTTATAGCTGCTAAACCTACAGAGGACAGGAACTAACCTGTTTCATGAACATTAAATGTAACTTTAACTGGATAAAAGTTGTGATATGTTCAATAAACACAGACAATAGCTGTGGTAAAGACAATAGCTGTGGTATAAGACAGTGACTATTCTGTGCTTGGTTTCTGTTATTAATACACAATTGTTGTATATAAAGTGTTAACCTAGCTGTAATTTTTTCACTCTTTTGTTTGTGTGTGTGCGCGCACGTGTTCAAAGTTATTCTGCTCACCTTATTTTCTCTCTCCAAACAGCATGTGAACCTCCTGACATTTTTCTTTCCTGGCTTTTCCACCACTCAGGTGCAGGAAGTCAAGACAGAGAGTCAAGAGGCATGAATTAAAGGGATTAGTGAATTTGTTTTGCTGTAAACTCCTTATCTCTGCCTCCCACATGTGACTACATTTTTATGGTGTTGTTTACACACGGGGCCGCATTATTCGAACATGTGTTATTAGCCGCTAATCTCCAAACAAACATGTCTCTGCCGAGAACCGAGCAACAGGTTGAACAAAATCCTGCGGAGGCGCGGCTGGATGGAGAGTTACTGCAGATCTGGGTTTCTTCTCATCACCGACTGTGGGGTTTAAAATGACCGAGTTCACTGAGTGACGAAGCGGAGCTACTGTTAGCACCCTGACGCTGATTATTTTCCTATAACAGCACGTCTACAAGTCTTTTATTCCTTTTCCACCACAGCAATTCATCATGAATTATAAATGTTAAATTACTCTTTAATAAAGAGTTTGCCCTTTGTCTTATTTTCACGAACGTTATAGCAGCTATAAATGCTCATTCCTTCGCCAGCCTCTCTTTTTCCTTCTAAGAGAAAAAAAAAAGAATGGCAAAACTCCTCTGTCCTGAAGGAATTCGGAATATTTCCCGCTTTACCTCTGTCACTGGAGACCCCTTCTGTCAATGTTAATCTGTTTATCTGCCTATGCGGAGAGTCCGCTGTGAGGAACGTCCCTGTGAATGAGCCGTTACTACAGAGACGATAATGTAAAAATAGCGATAACGTGAAGATTCAACAGCGCTGTAGTTTAATGGCTATGTCTATATATGGACTTACAGACACGCCCACTCATAGCTGTCTGTGGACCTAATTAATAACTGGGTATTGGGTAAGGTAGAGTTAAAAAACATGACGGATTTAATTTTACGGATCTGCAGGTTTTGTATCATCGCTATGGCAGAATGATGTCCTCTCGTTACTCACAGGAAGTTCCAGCACCAGCATTTGTCGTAAAAAATAATTGACTGCGTGTCAGTGTGTGTCAGGGAGAGAAACTTTTCAGCGCCATCTCATCGATACGCTCAATAAACCTCCTGCTGCTAGAACCGGTACCGTGGAGAACCATGCCGAACAGCTAATCAAATCTGAAATCTAATTACTGGGCTTCAGGAGGATGCTGGACTAAACGAGGACTAAGAACAACAATAACAATAATAATAATAATAATAATAATAATAATAATAATAATAATAAGTTATATTTATCATATCTGTTTAATTTATTTTACTTTACATATTTATGTAGTACATGTAGTAGTTTAAAGTGCTGTTAATTACTAAAAGTAATAAAATATCTTTTATTATCTTTTTATCTTTTTTTAAAATATATATTTAATAAAATATCAAATGAAGAAATAAAATAATTTATGAAGTACAAATCTAAATAAACATAAGGAGATAAGTATTCAACATAGAAAGAAATTAAAAACATAAAACAATTAAATAAAGTAATTAAAGTTAATATAAAATAAGAATAAAGTGTTTCAAGTAAAATTAAAAGAATAAAATCAAACAAAATGAAAACAACAGAACTGAGGAAGTCCTTTTAGTGACATAACAGTAGCCTTACTGCTGTCATTCAGCACGCCATTTTTAATCTGTTTATTTATTATTATTTGGTAAATTGAAATATGATCTTACAGTTTCAGATACTGAGTCTTGGTGCATCTTTTAAACTAGAAAATCGAGAGATATTACTAACGTGAAATGTGTGGAAGGGGCGGAGCTTCCAGATGATCAGTTAGTATTATAGTATCAGTTAGGGGCAGAGCTTCCAGATGATCAGTTAGTATTATAGTACCAGTTAGGGGCGGAGCTTCCACATGATCAGTTAGTATTGTTGAGTCCTAAACACCTTCACAACTGTCAATCATTGCAGGCTTCTATAAGGATTTTTGCATCATGTGATGTTTTAATTGGTCAGAAAATCCTCTTATGGCGTATTTTCGAGTGATTTTAATTGCATGACTACAGAGTGCTGGACTCGTGTCCTTCAGCACTGCTCTGTGTTAAACACGAGTGTGTTTAACGAATCATATGGAAACGTGCACTCCTGAGAGAGGGAGAGTGATGCCGTGTTCCGAGTAATCAAGGCCATCATTAATTCACATTTATTCACCGTGGACTACCTCTCAGCTGCTCGTTTGTCTTAAGTCGTTGTTTTAATCCTTTGGAACGGCAGTTATTTCATGGGGATAGCGCGCGTAATGAGTTTCTAAACGAATCTTGGATATAATCGACGGTATATTTTCTCTTATTGCCTGGTTCTCTATGGTTCTTGTGATGGATGGGTTTAAAGGATGGACAGCTCTGATTACAGTTTTAGTCAATATAGTGAATCTCACAGTACCTGTTATTGCCCATTTCACTTCTCAAGGGGGGCGAATACTTATGTAAGGTACAGGAAATAAGGTTTTACTGCACAATCTTAATAGAATATTTTAGAACCTCTTGGCAATTTTGTCCTGGAATTTCAGCTTTAATCACAGACTTCATAAACCATGTGAAACCTCATCTACAGCACCGTGCATAAGTATTCACCCCCCCCTTCAGAAATTGGAATGGAACTTAATTAGGATTGTGTGTCTTGAATATACATAACATAACCTATAATTCGGAAAAATGGGGCAGGGAGCAATACAGTGTGCATAACCATTTACAAATGTAAATACTAAAAATGTGAGGGCATTAGTAATGAGAAAATAAATAATAAAAAAATATAATCTTATCATATGATAAATTGATGTGGAATAAGAAGAATAAATCACTTGGGGATGTGCTGTTATTTTATTTTTTTGGATTTTCTTCCCTATCTGGTCCTGCCAGTAGGCACCCACTAGCTAATCCTACCCTATCACATGACAACTCCCAGCCAGGGAGGGCTTCCTCACCGACGGCTGCATCACACTGCGGGGTATCACACGCAGCGTAATGCGCTATCCACCCCCTTCTGCATACATGAGCTCACGGGTGCCCACGATTGGCCGGTGTAGCTGTGATTGACGGGGCGAGAGTATGCCGCGCCCTCCCAGAGAGCACAGTCAATTACGCAGAGGTTAAAGTGATCTAGTATTTTAATAGAAATTAAGTTTTAATTAAAGATCCAAGCCGAGGCTCCTCCCCTCGGTCTAACTGTAACCATTCAGAATTGTACGAGGGGTTTATTCAGATGTTCAACAAGTCCATATTCACTTTAGACATCCAGGGAATTTGCCATAGTGCAGCATTGGCACTAAAATAAAGTAGAAAAGATTTTATTACAAAGGGGCTGAAAGAGGCCCAACAGAGCACACTGAAAAATCTCGGCACAAATTATTAATCCTGCCGTAAATTCACAGAGGAAACACTAGCAGGGCTGCCGAGCGAAAAAATAAGCCTCATACATTGTATGTGTGTCGTTCTGTGTTAATATTCCGCGAGTCCCAAGAGATTACTTTCTAATGAGGTTTTTCTTTTTTTTTTTTTAAAAATGAACGAACCTGGAAGGAAGGCAAAAATCATCCAACTAATGTTCATGGGACGTAAATTTTTAAGAGATTTAAAACTCAGCTAAGACCCAAGTTAACGTGAACTACTCCTGCAACTCTGACTGGACCATGTCTAGCAGTATAAAGAACCTAAGGATAATCATTAAATTAAAAAAAACATCTCTCAGTTATATAAATAGTTAAAAAGCCTTTTCAGTGTTTTTATTATTTGCATTGATATTAATAATGATCATTAAGTATTTCATCATTTCAAAACCATCAAATAAAATTCTGAAACTCTTCATCAGAATGTCCTGTTATCTCGGAATATACGCAACGTCACAATATGAACCGTTCTGGGTTCTGGATTAGCATAAATCTCTTCCTGTGAACGTCCCTCAGTGGTTTTATAGAAAGACGATTATTACGTCTTGTCCTATATCTCAACTACAGTCAGATATGTCTTTAATCAGATTATTAAACCTAAAGCATGAAATGAGTAAAACAGTATGTGAAACAGGCCGCATAATCTTATATTACATTTATAAAAATCTCATAATAAGAAACATTAGATAAACGTCAGCCTATATTCAAGATATTTTCATTTGCTAAGAGATTATTCTAAGTAACAGAGACTTGATGTTTATCTTATCGTCGCCTCGGTGATGATTAACTACGGACCACGGCAGGTGAAAGGATCTGCTGCAGTAAAAACGCGGCCACTTTTATCTCACCGTGGTGCTTTCATTTAAAATGTATAAGCTTCATTCTTGTGTTTTGTCATAAAAAATAGTGTGGAAAGATTACAAGCTCCATGATGTGTGATGTAATTTCTCCGTTCTACTCTTTCGTCTCTCACGGGACTGCTGTTAAAGTCGGATCTCTGCTCTAAAAACCGCTCTCTCTCTCTCTTTCTCTTTCCATTGCTTTTTTATATTTTGTTTCTTCCCCCCTTCATCTTTTAGCCTCTTTCTCTCTCTCTCTCCCAGCGGTCCCTCTTTCTCTCAGCCTTTTATTTTCGTCTCCTCCTCACAATAGCTGGAGTTTCATTTCCCCGCGGCAGGTCCGCCGCAGCCGCCTTTCTCTCTCTGCTCGTTCTCCTGCGGTGCCTTTGACTTATTACCCACAATCCCCACCTGCAGAAGCCTGATGTTCTCACTTCATCTCTATCCTGTGTGATCCAATCAATATTCCTCCGCAAATAGGGGTGACCGCCTGGCGCTCACACACAAGGAGCGATTTTTCTTTCCCTCTGACAGGCTCCTAGAAGTGCACCGATGCTCTGCCGAGAGATTTAATGGTCCTTTAATATAAAATAGTGTCTGTTTGCTGAAATGGCGAGTGCCACTTGTGAAAGAATAGAGCTGGAAAAAGTCGCTCACTGCGGAGTGTGTTTGAGCAGTTCAGACATGATGAGGTTCCTCTGACTTCATGCTTCCAAGTAAATATGTGCTGATGCTAAATTACCATATGATCTAACGTTACACTCTGAGAAAACCTTAAACAGATGGGTTCAGTACGTTTCCCAGCGGAACCTTTCAACAGCCAAAGAACCGCTGTGCAACTGTCTCTTCTAGTAGGACTCGTATTCAGTGTCAAACGCTTGCAACAGGAAAGTTCCTGGCATTCAGAGTCGGGTTACACGGCTGCTTATGTGTTTTTCAGTAGTGTTGTTACTGTCACATGTAATATGATGGAACATAATATCAAGAGACAACTTTAAAGTAGAAAAAAATCACTAATATGATGTATATAATAGGTGAATGAGAAGGAAATAAACCGATTAGGAGGCTCCTGTATCATCAACCCTATGAGTGATGCTAGTTATATAATAATTATCACATTCATTAATCAAAGGTTTAATTGACCAAATGACTTCCACGCTCATTATTCAGCTACACATAAAACAGCACTTGATCCAGCATGGAATATTATTATGAACATTCAGAACACACGACATAATAAACCACAAGGCGCTGAGTCGAGGTGATGAAATCGTAACGTGTGTGTCGAGGTTTTCTCATGCTTTCAATTCACAGTCGATTTGTTGAATTAACAAACTAAAGTCAGTGTTTGTGTTAATTCGATGCGCTTTGCTGTAAAGAAAAGATTCCCACGTTTTAAAGGATAATCTGACAGAGTGCAGGTCTGTTACGCTTACAGGAGAAACGTTAACACTTATTATTTCATCCATAAGAATAATCATGCTTAGTAATGTCTCGGATTGAGCCGTCTCCATTATTTTGCGCACTTTTCAGACGGTGGCGCCGGACTTCATACTACGCCGACATCATTCAAGAAAAACATGCTTAAATTCAGAATTGTCGTAACTAAGACACGCCTCCGTTTTGGACGAACCCCGCCCCTGTGCGTGACACTCACGTGACCTCGGAATAGCGCTTATCTGTTCTTACATCAGGCTGTCAGAATCATGAGCGGTCCCTGAGAGCTCCCCACGTCCCTGAAGAACCCAAGTGCCTTTTCATGCTCGTCTTTTCTGTGTTTGGTGGAAAACTCTTAAACCTAGTGGTTCGTTAATCTGTAGCACCCTGAGTTTTTAGAGTTGTGGAGTCGTTACTGCTGTCAATACCAGACGTTTTATAGCTCTTTAAATTGCTTGTGAGCAATTATGCAGTTCACAAAGTGATTATCAGGCCTGCAGATGGGAAAACACGTTGAGGATAAATCCAGCAGCCTGATATAAATAAGCAAATGAAAGGTTTCTGGTTTAGAAAAACAGAAGAGTGGAATGATTTGTCAGGAGTGTAAATAGGGTTGCAGCGGCCGAGCTCCATATGTCCGACTGGAGCCTGAGGCACAGCAACGCCGTCTCTGTTCCAAATATCACTGCCATGATCTCATTATCCAGAAACAGGCATGTGGAGGTCAGAACCGGCGAACAGCTACAAAAAGACCCAAAAAACCCCTGAGATAGAAGAATAAACAAGAAAAAAGCAAACAAAGGGAAAGAGTTATAACTGAATAAAACTAACAGTCGGGTTCAGAACCACAGCTCAGAAATAAATCCACACAATAATAAGACAAAGACTAGATAATAAGACTAGATTCTTTATTTCTCTTTTATTTTTTTTCTTTCAAACAGTTCCCCAGAATGGAGTGAATGAGTGGAAAAATTGTTTTATATCAACTTCCGACAAAAAACTCACAGTGCAAACAATGCTGGTGAATCGTACCAAGAGGAGAACCTCAGGGCTCGGTGTTCGGTCCGATGCCTTTTGTTCAATGTAATTATTTTTATTTCATTTTTTTTAACCTGGGTTGTTTGTTTGATTGTGTTTATGTCTTTCTTATCTATCTAGTTACAGGTCAGATTATTTTACACCCTATATTCAGTAGAACATCTTTCTTTCTCTACGTATGTATGCAACTACGACACCTGTTTCTGCAAAGTCCACAGTAAGACTCTTTCCAAGATTCAGTGGAATTTGTTTAGATTTGGTTTAGGTTTAAGTCCATTTTAAACACTTACATCTTTATTAATAATAAATTAGTTATTATGGTTAATCAGTTCCAAAATTGGAAGGAAAATTCATATAAACATGCAAGCTAAATGTGTGTGTGTGTGTGTGTGTGTAGAATACAAAGTTTTATAGTTTGGGAAAGATGAATCCTGACTGCTGAAAAATGTACCAAAATGCAACGTGTTGATCGATGCAGGTCAGCTCAGGCCTCGGGATCAATATAACGTTATTTCACAGGACTGTTAGGAACGTCTCGTTTCTCTCTCTGTGTGTGTGTGTGTGTGTGTGTGTGTATGTGTGTGTGTGTGTGTGTGTGAATGCTGGAATTCAGGCACGTCATTGTAGATTGCAAATTCTCCAGTGAGTGTAGATTCACACTAAAAAAAATAACCTTGAGAGAAAAAGAGAGGCCAGACGAGGGAGAGAGTGAAACTTCCACACTGACACCGAGGGGGGATGAATACAGGCCGCTTTTATTTATTTATTTATCTATTTATTTATTTATTCATTCATTCATTTATTTAACATCTCAGTCAGATTTACTCAGCCTAGTAAAGCAATTCCATTTGTTTCAAACACTTATCTATCTGTCTATCTAAAAACCTGTCTTTCAAAGGAGAACCTCAGGGTTCAGTTATAGGTCAGATTATTTTCCTCTATCTACATTCAGTTAGATGTTTTCTTTCTTTCGTTCTTTCGTTCTTTCTTTCTTTACTTATTTATTTATTATTTGTTTCCTTCCTTCTACTGCATCACAGAAAACAGAACCCAGTTCTGATATTTAAATAGAGTGAGAGAGGAACCCTAAGCTGCCAAACTACATTTCCTTTCCAAAGACTTTTTTTTCTGAAAATGTTCCTTTTCAGCTGCTGTTCTGTTGAATATTCTGAAGAGAGACTACAAGAAAACTCCACAATCATGGAGAGACTGAAATACACTTGGTTCTGCTTGGAAACTTTCTGCTTCACAGTAGGAAATACTCTCTTTAGGGTTCTACATAGAACCTTTAAGGGTTCCCCCAGAGGAAGAACTGAAGAGGTTCTAGATTTAAGCTCTTTTCCTGTCACTGTAGAAACAGATGAAATGCAGCAGGTATATGAACACTGACACTCTTTGGGCCTGTTTACACTTACACTTTCTCTAGAAGGCCAAAGGTCACTGTGAACAGTCATATTAAAACGTAAAACCTGCAACATACCTGCGTTATTTTCTTGCACTCCAACCGCGTACATCGCTGCTCCTCTCCATTTTTTCTAGCGTGTCGCTGTTACCAAATTAACCGCCGTGTTCAGCATTAATGACGTATTTTCCTGTTACACCCGTGTCGGGGACGCATCGGGACGCATCAGCGTGTACACTTCAGAAGGTATGTGGTTAAACGTGTCCCAGACCACCTCGACAAGTGGTTTGAGCGAATGCGTCTTGGAGGTCGTTTACACTTGTATTTAACGCTGTCCGGTTGTGATCAGATCGCCCAAGTCGCATTTGAATACCAAGTGTAAATGGGGTCCTAGAGAACAGGTTCCTCAGTGCTTCTTAAGATGCTGAAGGGTTCTTTTTCTCTAAAAGAGAAAAATTTTTCATTTTTTTCATTGAACCATAGCATAAAGGATCTCCTCCATTATGCTATGGTTCAATGAAAAAAATGAAAAATGAACTCATGACAAAATTCACAGAAATTTAAACAAGCGATCCTGCTCCTCACTCCACCCTGATCCTGCCCCTGACTCCACCCTGATCCTGCTCCTCACTCCACCCTGATCCTGCCCCTGACTCCACCCTGATCCTGCCCCTCACTCCACCCTGATCCTGCCCCTGACTCCACCCTGATCCTGCCCCTCACTCCACCCTGTGTGTGTGTGTTTGTGTGTGCGTGTGTGTGTGTGTGCGTGTTTGTGTGTGTGTGTGTGTGTGTGTGTTTGTGTGTGTGTGTGTGTGTGTGTGTTTCAGAGACTCTTTAGGAAAAAAAGGGATTTCATTTTTTGTGAAGTCTGCAGATGACATAAGCTTTGTTCTGGAGGCATCATGTTCCTACACTGTGTTTAACCAAGGTCTTTTGTTCACAAAAACTCTGTGTGTGTGTGTGTGTGTGTGTCTGTGTGTGTGTGTGTGTGTGTGTGTGTGTGTGTGATTTACACTCTTTTGTCCGAACACAATGAGAGAAAGAAACAGAAAAAAATCCAAAATGTGTGTTAGATCGTGGCTTTGTGTTTAACTGAGGCCTTTTGTTCAGGAAGTGTGTGTGCATGTGTGTGTGTGTGTGTGTGTATGGATTTATTTATCTCTTTCATCCTTCTATCCTTTGTTTTCTATCCTTCTGTCCTTTAATTTCTTTCTTTATTTCTTTCTTAAACCCATCATCTCTCTCTCTCTCTCTCTCTCGTTATATATATCTATCTATCTATCATGAATAGCCTGGATGTTTCATGTAATTAAAAGGAGAACGATGAAATGTCACGCTATCGTTTCTCTCTGTGGTGTTTTTTTTCCAATCATGTCTGGAGGCTTCATGGAGGAAATTAGTTGGTTGTTTTTTTTCTCCACTGTTAGCCGTGACGAGCATTCATTACCTCGACAACAAAACCCGAAAAGAAACGTGATGAAATTGAGCCTGAGATGAAAGTAAACACATTTATTATACCAGTGATGTGAAATGTATCGCTGTGATATTTATACAGACACGAAGAACACGACTGAGCTGAACCTCGTCACGCTCCATTAGTCCACACGTCACCAGAACCGCGGTTCCACGTCGGGGCTTTATTATAAAATCCATATCAATATCACAAACATTGAACAGCAGTTTATATAAAACACAATAATGAATGTAAACAGGACTAGAATAATGCAGCAATCGCTCGGTGTACGTTTTCTACATTCATGCGTTCTAAACAAATTTCAGACATTTCAAACATTTTTTCAGCTGTTTGTTGATTCATTTGAAAAGAAAAAAATTGGAAAAGAAAATGGCCAAAAAATGCTCAACACCTTTATGTGCATGTGACATAAAATGGCATAAAATCTAAAAAACCTGAAATAAAAAAAAAAAATTATTTAAAACTTGTGTGGCAGTTACATAGAGAAACGTTTTGGTCTTTTTTCTTTTTTTCTAATTAACTTCCTCAAAAACCCTCATTATTCTAAATGTTTTTAATAAACTTTGGCACTTGAGCGTGTCTGCATTACCTGCTGGAAAAAAGATAGAAGCACTAAGTACGTAAAGAAATATTTTAAAATATTGAACTTCTTTTGTTTTTGGAGAAAAGTCCCAAAATGTTTTTTCTTCCATATTTTTAGTGCATTTTAGTGGGAAAAAAACAGAAAATCAATAACAAAAGGCTCTGCAATTACACACATTTTTCTTTTTATTTTGTTCTCAGGTATTTAAATGTATTTGTGCTTTAATTTTAAAAATTCACCATTTCGTTTAATAAAAATGTTTGAAGCAGAACGTCCAAAACAGAACTTTTTCCCCTTTATTTTGTTTGTTGATTTACTGTGTTTATCGAAAACACTATTTATTTATATTTTTTGAACTTTGACAATTCCTTCTTTCTTTATAGAAAAATAAAGTGCGAGCAGAGATTCCATAAAGAAACTTTTTTCTAATTTTAGATAAAATCATCAGCATTTAAATGTTAACAGTTTTGATGTCCTTGGATTTTTGATTGTGTTTGTATCTTGCTTTTTTGACAACTCTTCACTGAATAGATGAAAGCCCTGTCGAGGACATTTCTCTTCTTTTTTTTCTTTCTTTTGTCTTTTTTTTTTTTTTTTTGAAAATGTTTTGTGTTTGTTTCTGTTAATCTGATTATTTTTGGCCTTTTGGACAATCACAAAGTGCAACCAGAACTTTTTTTTGTTTGTTTGTTTTTAAATCTCAAATAATTAAGCCTCAATGTTTTATTTTCATATTTTACTCTACCTACGTGCATGAATTTTCAATATTAAGTCGTTTGTTTAGTTGTTTTTCCTTCCTGCGTATTTGAATGCCTTTGTGTCCATTGACAGTTGTTTTTTTTTACTTTTTATATGAAAGCTTCATCTTCAAAAATCTTTTTAAAAGTCCTGGATACTTGACTTGTGAATTTCTGATTTCTTTGTAGACAAAAGAAGACGAAAAGTAAGGAAACCATAATTTTCATTAAAATGAAAGAACATGTCTAATTATCCATCCTCACATTATTCTAAAAGGCGTTCTGACGCTGCAATAAAGACGTGGTGGTTTAGCAGCTATTAGAACAATCTCACGTGCCTAACTCGTGCCGTGCCGCTTTCATTACAGCGCCGTTTAAAGAGATAAGTTATGACGTCTCGCGCCTCGGCAGCGTCAGTCGACAGGCCGTTTGTAATTTTGTAATCAAACACTGCTGTTTATACTCACGGCGCTTTTGTTTCCTGCCAGCTCTTAATTAGGAACGTCGACGTGGAACATCAACAAAAGAACGGGACGAGTTTTATATCGACCAATTATCATCACGCCGTCTCGCGCTGACTCATTAAAGCGGCGGGTCTCAGCGCTCGGTGCCGCGCAAGTGCCGAGAGATCACACACACTCACACACACACACACACACACACACACACACGCACACACACACACACACACACACGCACACGCACACGCACACACACACACACACACGCACGCACACACACACTCTCATTACCATGAAGAGAAAAAGAAAACTAAATTTATTCTAAAGAAGAGCTTTGAAGAGCGGGTCCAGGGTCTCCAGGGTTCCTGCACTGGGTTCTCCAGCCAATCTCACTGAATTAGCACTTCATACACAACACCTGACTGAACACCATGTAATAAAGTGTGTGTGTGTGAGTACACTGCCTGTTATACACACTGTTACTAACACTATACAAACACTATTAACATAGCACATATATTAGTTATTATAATAATATAAGACATTATTAATGCTACTTAGATGTAATTAACACTACAAAAATGTTAATAACAGTACACAGACATCATTAAAGGTACACAGATATTATTATTATTATTATTATTATTATTATTATTATTATTATTATTATTATTATTATTATTAATGCCACATTGATATTAACACTGCTAAGCTGTTATTAACACTACACAGGTGTCATTAACACTATACAGACATCATTAACACTACACAGAAGTCATTAACACTACACAGAAGTCATTAACACTATACAGACATCATTAACACTACACAGACTTATTAACACTACATGGACATTATTAACACTACAGAGATATCATTAACACTACACAGAAGTCATTAACACTATACAGACGCATTAACACTACACAGATGTCAGTAACACTACACAGATGTTATTAACACTACACAGAAGTCATTAACACTATACAGATGCATTAACACTACACAGATGTCAGTAACACTACACAGATGTTATTAACACTATACGGATGTTATTAACACTACAGAGACGTAATTAACACTACACAGACGTCATTAACACTACACGGATGTTATTAACACTACACAGACGTTATTAACACTACAGAGACGTTATTAACACTACACAGATGCATTAACACTACAGAGACGTGATTAACACTACACAGACGTTATTAACACTACACAGATGCATTAACACTACACGGATGTTATTAACACTACACAGACGTTATTAACACTACAGAGATGTTATTAACACTACACAGATGCATTAACACTACAGAGACGTGATTAACACTACACAGACGTGACATGGTGCTGCGTGGCCATTCTCTCTGACAGACGCATGAACAGAAAGCCTGCGTGCTCTTTTCACTCTGTGATATTTTGTTTGTTCGAGGTGAACACAGTGTTAGTGATGGAGATCATTTCCGTTTCCAGCGTTTGGCAGAAGCCCGTATCCACAGTGACTTACAGAAGCGCTTTGAAGTCTCTATCAGTAAATATATTCTGGTACTGTTTCACTGGGACCTGGGCTAAGAACACCATCACACTAAACACTCTGTTGGCATGTAATACAGAAAGGGGTTTTTAAAGTCAAGCATAAATAAAGTGCTAGTCCAAGATCAGGAGCTTAACGCAGTGGATCTGAATTTCATGAGGCTTTGATGAGGAGCTTTCGGCCTTGTTGATGAGAAAAGCGTCACTGAGGACTACAGTTCCCTCTTCCTTATTCTTCCTTTCAAGTATTGTCATCCTTCCTAACTTCCATTCCTCTTTCCTTTCTTCCCCATTTACTTCTCTGCCCCCTCTTCTTTCCTTTCTTTCTTTATTCGTTCCTTTCTACCTTTCCTCCCGGCCCATCACTGTGTTCCTTCATCTTCATTTCCCAAGTTCTTCATCCATTCATTCTGTTTTCCTTTTTACTTCTTGCTCTGTTTATTTTTATTTTCCTTTCTCAGAGAGGAGTTAGAGATTTGCAGCAGTGGGATTAAATCTGTCAGAGAGGGATATTGTAGTGAAACACAGTGCGTGTGAGGAAACGTAACCACGTCGGGGAAATTAGTCGTTTCTCCGTGACAGCGGCTCCATCTGTCTGAGACGCCAAAGTGAAATAATTAAAGCAGCGAGCGGCGAAACTCCAATCTGGAGAGCTGCCACGTGCTTCAACGCTATCACACGCTCACATGTAACTTATTCATTCTTCTATATTCTTGTGTGTGTGTGTGGGTGTGTGTGTGTGGGTGTGTGTGTGTGTGTGGGTGTGTGTGTCTGTGCGCCTGAGCTAACTCCGCAGTTCTTGAGCACAATTTTTTTAATCATAGTACAATTGCACACTATTAAATTTCCTTTTTTTTTCTTATTTCACAAGTCATGGGCTCTTGGCATCATTTGTTCCCTTTGTTCTTTTCCTCTTTCCTTTCTTTCTTCCTTTCCTCTTCTTTCTTTCTTTAATTTCCTTCATCCCTCTTTGCACTCATCATTAATTCTTCCTTTCTTTCTTACATCTGCACTTCCTTACACTTTTCTTGATTGATTGAGTGATTGATTGACTGTGATATGCACAATCACACACTTGAAAACCACCTGAATTTTGGTTCGACTGGCAAAATAAATATAACGCGTTTACTGTGACTCTGTTCCAGTTTCTGTGGTTATGTTTTGTTCTGTGTTTGTATCCGTCCATTATGAGGCGTTATGACGCAATATCAGATGATACAAAACGATGTATGAGGCTTTATGATTGTGTCATAGGCATCAACAGGCATTCATAGCATGAAGTGTAATGAGGTGTTATGTGAGGTGATATGAGGCATTATAGGGGGTTATGAAGTGTAATGAGGTGATATGAGGCATTATAAGGGGTTATGAAGTGTAATGAGGTGATATGAGGCATTATAGGGGGTTATGAAGTGTAATGAGGTGTTATGTGAGGTGATATGAGGCATTATAGGGGGTTATGAAGTGTAATGAGGTGTTATGTGAGGTGTTATGAAGTGTAATGAGGTGATTTGAGGCATTTGGAGGTGATATGAGGTGTAATGGGGTGATATGAGGCATTATGAGATGATTATAAGGTGTGATTAGGTGATGTATAAGGTTTTTTCGAGATGTTATGAGGCATTATATCTTTGTCCTGAAGGTTCAGTGTTTTTTGCTGTTGAATATTAACCCAGACGACGCGAGCTGATCCGCCGCACTCACACTTCCTGCTGATTCAAACCCCAGATTCCCTCCAGCCGTGTTTAATTACGCACTGACTCAGCCTCCCACTTCATATTCAACATCGACCGAGTCACATTAAGAGGCCCCAAATGCACATTTAACAACAATATTACATTAGAACCGGGGCCGATCTCACTGGTTCCACTTCCTGTTTTCCCTGATGCTTAATGAAAAAAAAGCCTGAACGCTTTTTTTCCCCATATTTTAAACATTTTCCTGATCATTAACACACTTAATGGCTGAAATAAAGCCTTAATATCTATAATTTTAAAAATGCAGAACACTGAAGGTTTGTTTGGTTCCCTCTGGGGAACCCTTAAAGGCTCTGTGTAGATCCCTATAAAGTCATTTCCCTATCAGAAAGGTTTCTTTCTTTCTTTCTTTACCACCTTTCCACCCATGAGGGCACAAATGATGGCCATGTTCGTTAGCATGAGCGTGTGGCTCTGTGTGAAGTGATGTGTTCATCCCTAGTCAGTTTAGGAAACAGAACCAATAACAGTGTGAGCAGGATTATAAATACTGTCCAATCTCAGGTTGTAGATGAGGTGAAGGAAAGGGGTCACAAACTTTTGCACTCCGCTATATGTACAGAATATAGAAGACAGTCAGCTGGAAGTCTGGTGTTAGACTGACGTTAACGTGAATCTGAATGTTAGGATTCAGCTGTTTTGAATTTCTCATTTCAGTCTGGAGTGGTGTGTGTGTGTGTGTGTGTGTGTGTGTGTGTGTGTGTGTGTGTGTGTGTGTGTGTGTGTGCCTCATGCCTCCTACTTTATTTCAGTATGAGGAGATGAATTTGAAATACTGAAAATGAATCAACACCTTTGACCAATCAGAATCCCGCATCCGGCAGTGCTGCTGCTGTTTGTGTGTGTGTGTGTGTGTGTGTGTGTGTGTGTGTGTGTGAGCTTCAGTCACACCTCATTAAAAGTTTCTGCTTTAGTTAGTGTGAGGAGAAGTGCAGTAAAGTGTGTTGTGAGTTTTCACACATGGCTTTAGAGGAGCTCGTCACGTCTCATGACGTCTCGTCAGCGCTCAGGTGAGAAGCCGAGCTCCTCCATCATCTCTCCCGCGCGTAAAAGGCAGAGCGACAGCTGCGAATCACACACACGCCTCTTCATTCAACATGACGGACAGACCGCCACCTGTCAATCATCCTGCATAAGATGGATGTGAGACCACAGAGGTCACAGCCCCACCCACGGCATGCTGGGAAATCATCCTGCTCCTGCAACTCTTCCTCCTTTAAATTCCTCTTCCTCTTCTTTCCTCCTCCTCTTCCGTCTCCTTCTCCACTTTCTCCTTCTAATTCCTCTTTCTCCTCCCCTCCTTCTGCACTTCCTCTTCCTCCTCCAGAGGATTAGTCTGATTATTCCGTATTCTGTCTCTGATTCTTGTTTTTTCTTCTATTACCTCACCATTAATTCCCTTTTCTTTTGTTTGTTCTTCTGTGGTTTCTCTTCCATCTTCTTTTTATTTTTTTCTACCTTTCACCACCTTTTTCTTTCTTTCTTTCTTTCTTTTGCAGAAAGATGTATGTATGAAGATGGAGGTCACTGTCTCCTCCCCACAGCATGCTGGGAAATCCTCCTCCTCTGTCGCTTATTGTGGTTAAACCCTGCTGTAGATGAGATACGTGGCTCAGTGCAGGACAATGTTGTGTTGTGTTGTGTTGTGTTTGTATATCCTCAGCACTTGACAAGTGAAGTGTTCTCTCTCTGCTCCGCCTGTCACTCTGCAAGTCAGTATAATAGTTGTGTTTACTCTCTACATGCTCAATAACAATCCAGCATTACTGGAATGACCTTTTCTCTTCGCTATTTCAGAAAAATAAAGTTTAGACATGCTTCTGTAAATAATAATAATAATAATAATAATAATAATAACATGACAGTTCACTAATCCCAGCTTCTGTGCTTTAGCGTTGGGGCAGTTGTAGAGATCGCTGTTTGACGTAAAGGAAACAAAAAATGTTTTTAAAAGGAAAAGATGTCATGTCAATGTCACGAAGAAAGGAAAGAAGGTGGGAGGAAGTCCATCAGCAGAGCTTTCTTTCAGCTGGACCACTTTCACGTAGCTAAAAGATGCATAATTGGTGCGGATCTGTGCCTCGTCTAAGACGGGATTAATGCACGTCACATGTGCTAATCTGGCAGCTCAGGGACGAGGATGCTAACTGCTCTGTTTGTGTGTGTGTGTGTGTGTGTGTGTGTGTGTGCTGTATTACATCTGTCTCGTGTCTCTTGTGTTAGCGTAACTCGAGAGCCCGAGGCATTTGGATGTACTTGCGGCTTTTTATTTCTTTTATTAAAGAGTCGCTGTCAGAATCAATGAGAGAAAATATTTCGAATAAATCTAAACTTTCATCCAAAACAGTCTGGAGATTTTTATCCCAGTTGGAGAAACTGAAAGTTAGAAGCTTGGGGCTGCGCTGTTACAGGAAAATAATCCAGGATGGAGTGTGTGATGAGTCACTGTGAGCTCCTTTCAGTTGACTCTTTCCTTCTAACGGCACGTCCCCGAGTGATTTATTCCTCACAGAGCACTTTAATTTACTCACCATCATTTTACTCACGAAAGAACGACACCTTGTGACTTTTATCCATTTATAGTTACATTTACTGTAATGTTAAAAAAACAAAAAAACAAAACTGGGAAATCAAAGTGCAAACTCTGTCCTGAAGATGTTTCCTTCTTTCTCCTTGCATACGGATGGATATTGAAGCGGTATCCTTCTCATCCCTCGTTCCTGCAGCTCATCTCTGTAGCATCGCGGCCTGAAGGCGACTTTTGCTGCACGTGAGGTTTGATGGTTTCTTTTCCACTCGTCTGCACTCGCGCTGGAATAAACGAGTGTTTTATGAGAGAAAAGGCTGTGAGTGTCTCATTATGTTAACGTTATTGTAGATCATTAAATCCGCCAGTGGAAATGAAGACAATCAGAGTTTAGCAGAGATCCTCCTTTAACATGAGTCACTCTGCGATTCCACACGTGTGTCTGGGGTTAGAAGGAGAAAAGGAATGTGCGAAAGATTTACATTTTATTTTACTGAGAGATTATCTGGATCTGATGTTTGCACTCTCTCTCTCTCTCTTTTGCTCTCTCTCCATGTGTTTTCTTTTCTTGAATCTTTCCATCCTCCTTTCCTTTCTTTCTTGCGGTGAGAGTGAAGCCGAGGCTCAGTACAGGTTCCCTGTCACTCCGTCACCTCCGTCTCACTCGCTCCTCTCCAGCCTCGTCACTTTCTATCTCTCCATCTCTACCTTTCATTTCAAGCTTTGTTTGAAATTTATTCATTTTTAACAGTGTCATATCTTCAGCCGAGGTTCTGTATTTACAGTTTCATCGGAAATGCTTTATTCAGCTCCGGTGCAAAAATATCATCTTCATCTTTATTTATTTGTTTTTTAAGTTTTTTCCCTCTAAGGCATTTTTACTGCTTTAATCGGGACTGGCTGGATGATGAGTAACGAGAGAGAAAGAAATATGAATACATAACAAGGAATGAAGATAAAAGTAAAGATTAAAAAGGAAGTAAGTAAATCAGTAAAGAGCAGATAGATAGATCAATAGATGGATAGATCCAGGAGAGGTGAGAGAAGAATAAAAGAAAAAAAAGAAAAAGAAATCCTCCTTGTGCTTCATTTGTATGCAAATTAGCTGCTATTTAGACAAACAGTAGGCAGAGCAATGATTGGTGGGGAAAGTGGGCGGGGCTAGTGATGCTATAAAGCTGAGCTCTCTTGAGCTTTATGTAAATATGAAGCACAGTGATGAAGTGAGCAGTTAAAGCTGTGTACGCTCGAGTTGCTGTCATGCTAAATAACGACAATACAAAAGCTGTAGCTATAAATGCCGAGGTGTGTGTGTGTGTGTGTGTGTGTGTGTGTTACAGTAAAACAGTGAGTGATGTGATGGCGTGATGAAGCGGAGTTACTGTTCTCACCCTGCAGTTGATTATTTTCCTACAACAGCACGTCCTCAGTGTTTTATTCCTCTCACAGCACATCAATTTAACAACAATTACAATTTCTACTTTATTAAAGAAATAGGAAATACTTACTTATACTTTTTATCCGTTTATATAGTAATTTCCTGTTCTCACTTACATTATAGCAGCTATAAACAGTCCTCACCAAGATCTCATTTTTAACTCTCTGTCTTTCTCAGCGTGTGATGTGAGTGAGAGAGTGCAGTGCAGTGTAAACTCCTCTGTGCTGAGGATGTGGAACCCTCACAGTTCCAGCTTTACCTCTGCCTGTTACACAGTGCTCACACTGGACACTCATTCATACACGACACACACACACACACACACTTCTCCTCACTTTAAGATAAATTCACCATATCAGTGTTTTTAATCCATTTATTATCAGGGGAGCGTGCGCTGTACACGTCGCTGTGAATGAGCTGTTGCTATAGAAACGACAACGTATTAAAAGAAGCGCATTAATATAAAGCTGCTCTGCTGTCAATTTAATCAACACCTTCTGACCAATCAGAGCACAGCATTCAGAGGTCACATGCTTCTGTTTCTTTGTTAGCTGAATTAGCTTTAGCTTTATTTTGTGTGATCGATGATGTTTGGGGTAAAAGCAATGTTGTGAATGTAATTCTCTGACATAGTGTTTCCTTTTTTTCTCATTTTTGTCATTTCCTGAGAGTTTTTATCTGATCAGCGTGACCGGTGTGTTTTCGCTGCTGTGTTTAAGGTCAAGTCGTCTCCGGCTTCAGAGAATTACGGAGACAAAGTGAATAACAGTGACAGCGTTATATAATCTGAAAAGAAAACGTGTTTGTGGGTGAATCTGTGCGTAAACTCCGCTCGTGTCCGTGCTGCAGGGAGAGAAGGAGCACCACCATCACACACCTCGCTGTCAGCTCCCAGCGCTCGCAGCCCCGAATCCAATTACGCCGACGTGACCGGGCCGAGATGAGAGCGTTTCATCACACGGCTTTGTGGGCCTTATCTGAAATATGTGCGAGAGAAACGTGAATAAACAGCTACAAGCCGAGTGAAGCCGAGAGCGTGAGGGAATGACGAGGTTTCAACATTTTGCTTTTCCTCATAACCAGATTCTAATCATTCATACATTAGATTTATGGTTTTATCAAGTATGCATGTGTATAGATAAAATATTACCTAGAAAAATGCACAAAACTGGTGCAATTAAAAAAAATATATCTTAATATCTTAACAAGTTACCTGAAAAAAAACAACAACCAGAATTGGATTTAATTTTGATTTTCACACCGACAAATCATTTTTCTTGGTTAAACCAAGTAACCAAGAAACCAACAAACAAGCAAAGAAATAAAAACATATTAGAAAAGAAAGCATAAATACATTAATAAATAATAAATCTAGAATAAATAAAATATAATTAAAAAATAGATAATAGATCAGTTTAACAAGTGCTCTGTAAGAGCGGTTCTCTGAATAGTATCTTAAACGTTTTATAAAAACATTTATAAATCTAATATTGTTCGTAAAGTAGAATTCCAGTTTTATTAAGTATGCAAATGTATGCATATTTAATCAAATTCGTTTTTAATCTTCAAATGGTGACGTTTTTTAACCAAATGCACTGATTAAACTGTAGTTTATCAATGTAATGTAGGTTTAAAAAAAACAATTGGTCAGCCGGCTGTCAATCAAGTCTAAGTGGGTGGGGCTTGTAGACCTGAGGCCGGCCCACAAGCTGATTAACTGTACACTACAACACACACCCTAGCTCGTGTCCATTTCTCATGTTGGCCCGAAAATAAAATAATAATAATAAATCGGTCTCAGCTCGTTCATGCATTATTCAGCTGCTGCTATCAGAAGCGTCGCTCCTTCTTCTCAGTGAGTAATTGACGTGTGGTTAAAGCAGTCGCAGTCAGCAAATTGCCACCACGGGCTATGAGCAGAGATCCTCCTAAAGCCTCCACGGGGCGTCATTTTCACTGGATTATACATAAATCGCTTCTTTTTTTAAGTAATTGAATCGCAGGATTTAACGGTAGCTTTGAGTGGCAAATTTCACCCGAGTCGTACTTTAAATCTATTAACGATGACACAAAGGACGACGTGATGGAAAACGGCCATAAAAAAATAAAATAACATGGAGTGAGAAACCCAGTGCACACATTTAGAGTGAGGTTTTCTCATTACAAATCAGAACGTGAGAGCGCTAACGTTAATCTTCCCTCCTTTATTTATTAATATTTAATGATGCACACTTAAAAGGATTTTTTGCTCCACATGCCTTTAAATCTGAGATCTGAGAATGATAAATAATCCAAAGCTCCACAACTGCGATGGTGTAATGTGTAATGTTCTAGTGCTAATGGAGAACGATGAGTGTGTTACTGAAATTAACTTTAAAAAAAGGACATTATGAGGTGTGGAGTACGTTTTCTTGCTTGGAGGAGGAAATATTTTGTAATGAAACCAATCACAAGTGGAACATTCCTCAAGAACCTCAGTGTTAAACCCTTTCTGGATTCGAGTCCACATCTCGCTTATTACTGTAGCTGTTCAAGATGGACTGATCAATCTCAGAGAGAGGGGGGGAGAGAGGGAGAGAGGGAGAGAGAAAGAAGGGCACAATTTAGAAGTCGTCTTGGCTTACGGGCAAGGCTCAAAAGACTGCGGCTTTT
>JAQMYM010000005.1:20625458-20641433 GCA_030014255.1 Parauchenoglanis ngamensis
CACACACACACACACACACACACACACACACACACACACACACACACACACACACACACACACATACACACACACACCCTTACGCGTCTCGCCGTTCAGGTTAATGGACTCATGACATTTAAATGAGGGAGTCATGGCCTCATTTTTTACACACAACTAATACCACATTACACACACTTACACACACTTATCGACTAAACAAACACTGGTCTAGAACCGCACAGAGCCATTTTAGAGGTTCTAAAGGTCCTGTTTATTTTACCAGTTACTAAAAATTAATTTAGAATGAAACAGCTGCTTTTCCTGTGAGATCTGAACATAGAATTTTTTTATCAGCTTCATTTTATTTTTAATTATCTTTCTCATGAACTGGGTCTGAAGCTGTGGAGAGGTGGGGGAGGTGTGTGTGTGTGTGTGTGTGTGTGTGTGTGTGTGTGTGTGTGTGTGTGTGTGTGTGTAGAGGTAACATGCATGTTGCTTGTAGGTGATTGTAGGTGTTCTCATGGCACCATCTGACCCGGACCTTGAATACTTTACTGCTGAGGCTGGATGAAATTCAGCGCCTGTAGCGACTGGGCTCCGGGTGACAGGAAACACCTCGTCTCTGGCGGAGGAGTTTAAATATCTCAGGATATTATTCATAAATGGGAAATTGACAAAGGTTCGGGTCAGCAGTCGCTATGCAGGTGAAACAGGAGTCTGTTCATGAAGCTCTCATCTCTCTCCTCACCTGAAGGTAGAATTCATCTGTTTACTAATGCTTTACAATAACTTAATTAATGCATAAGTACTTACTAACTTAGCAGTTAGATAACCATGAGTTAGCAAAGTAGGTCATTAATCACCGTACTAAACTAAATTGTTGGCTAAAGTGTAATGATGCTGACAAAACCATCGTGTTTTGTTATTCAGATTTGAATCACTGTGTTATCTCCAGCATCAGTGTTGTTTACTGTCTTATTAATATTAAAGGTGCGCTATGTAGGGTTTCAAATTTTGAAAAATGTGTTTATTATTAGGACAGAAAAGGCAAGGTGAAAGGAAAGGTGTGAATGTAAGTGCTTGAACGTACACGACAGCACCTGACGGCCACCGTACGCTCTAATACACACTTGGAGAAGGAGGGGTAAGGGAGGGGGGTTCAGGGGGCAGAATCACACACAGTGGGGCTTTAATTATTTATGCATTGTACCAGCACAAGTAAAGTGATGCCGTTACTCTGATTGTTATTAAATCACTGGTAAATAGTAGCCAAAATTGGATAACTAGTCTTTAAAGTTTTGTCAGCATCAGAGTCAATTTATTTATTTATTTACTTATTTAGTCAATTTTTATGTTTCCAGATGCTCCACAGCATGGCGCTCGCTGTTCTTGTTTGGTTTTCGTGCCCCATGATGCCCCATACGTGCTTTGGTGTAATCTGTGTCACCTGTCTTGTGATCGGTACGTTTCTACGATCATATTCACCTGTTGATGTTTTTCCGAGTGATCCTGAGCCCTTGGTTCCTGTGTGGTTGTTGTTTATGATTATGCCTCATTCCTGTTTGTCGTTCTTTGCCTGTCTCATGACCCCTGACCCCTGCCTCAGACTTTTAAGGTGATTTATAGATTTTTAATGAACAGCATGCTGATCTTTACCTGCCTCTCCTCACTGCACGGTACAGCAAGGCAGCGTGAGGAGTTTGATAATCCAGGAGAACTTCCGACTGAAGCCACTGCTCCTCCAGGAGGGTTACTGATCAGCTCCTGGTAGAACCGTCAGGATAAGATTCGTCCCACTGGACGGAGACCTCGCGGCAGACCCAGGACTCGCTGGAGCGTCACTGACCTTCTCAACCTGTTGCCACGGTGACCCTTAACAGGAACATAAATAAATGAATCTCATTTGATTTTAATTGTCACCTCGTGCTCCAGATTGATCATCATCATGAACATTATCTTGTACCACCTCCATAAAAACATCCATCAGGTATGAGCTGATTCTCAGACAAGAGAATGTCTTTTTGCTTTGAGTCATTATCCCAGCCCTGCTTTTACTCCAGTGAGACGTTATATGACGCAGGATGTACCGGTTTACTAACTAGCCCATGGATTTCCATCAAAACAGATCAAATGTTATATTCAATGAAATAGTGAGTGTTTTATTGCTCCAGTTTTACATTTCAATACAAGAACAAGAACCGTTTAAGTTGTACCTTGGTGTTTAAGCTTTTAACTTAAAACCCTGACATTTCTTTTTTCCTGTCACGGCTTATCGTGAACAAACCTGGACCCTGGCGATATTTGACACATGGTTATAGCGTAACACGTTTTTCTATGCCGGCGTCCGTGTGCTGCGTGTCGTCCTGATGAAGAGCCGTCATTAAACGTGTTTGTGTGTTTACGACTCTGGAGAATCGAGGCTCGTCTGTGTTTCCTCGTGTTATCTTTCCTGGCCAGACTTTTCTCCTTTCAGACGTGTTTGAGAAAAAAACTATGAAAATTCATAAAAGTGATTTGATTTGAGTGTGCTGGTGTTTGAGGAAGAGGCGCAGAGGAGTTCAGGTGCTCTATTGGAAAAGCGTTCTGTAATTGAATTTTAATAGATTGCTAAAAGAAGGCCATTAATCATGAGGAACCGCAGACGAATATTATTTAGAACGAACACAGCAAAGTGTAAAGGCGCGACGTTAAAAGCCATTAATCTTACCCACAATGCACCAGGTTCAATGAGCCAACAGAGGTCTCGCCGTCCTAATCATTCCTCCCTAATGTGTTTTTTTCCCCGCACTAATGACGAGTCTTAATGAAATACAGCGTTTCAGCGCTTTTTACTTTCCTACATATTCACTTTTATGAGTTAAGTTATTTTTTCTAAGAGGCTGCGGAGAGGCACTTACAGCGCTTCCGTCTCTGTCCTCCACCTGCTCTGTTTACACAAATATTAATGCTGAAAATATCACAAATACCTGTCTAAAGTCGTCTTTTCTGACGTGTCATTTAATTTAACGTTCTCTTTAGGCTTTTTTCATAATGAGGTGAAATTAAGCTTTGTTTAACTCACTGACTTTTTAATATATAACGCCGGAATCATCTGTTTTTCCTTCTTATTTTTACATTCTGTATTACTTTACCTTACTTTCCAGTGCTTTTGGCGGCCTTATTATGTTTACAGACACGCTATCCCATCATGCACCACTGAACAGAAGCCTTTCATATTCTCCAAAACCTGTATCTGAATGAAATATTTCCCATGCTTTCTCCATACCTAAATAACTGTAACATCAATAGCAAAAAAAAAATGGTTTAGATTTAAATTCGCAGTTTTATTTCATTTCATTGTTCATTTTAAACGTAATTAATGATTTAATTGAATTGACAGAATTTGTTTAAATTGATATTATCAGGTGTATACTGGCATTTAATTTTTGGCTTAATTATACAATATTTGTTGTTATATACTTTTTTGTTTTGTTTTTAGCATTTTCATTATAAATTTGCATGCCAAATTAAATTACTTCTTATTTTTGTTTTGTCTTTTCTGTAACATGATTATTAAATATATCTTGTATATTTTATATATTATCTTATATACATTATTAGGTGTAACATTTACTCTGTAAACTATATTAAGTTAAAATCAATTATCTTTTTTTTTTTTTAATGAATGCTAATAAATAATAAATCTAATATAGACGCATCATTACTGGTCTGCGTGTAGACATCCACCTCAGTGAAGTCCGACACCGTCTGATCCTGAGAGCTAAACTGCATCAGACTTCACCGATCTATCACGGCTCTAATTCATCTCTTTCTCGGCTGCTTCACTTCCGGCTCGTCTCCTCCATCAGTTTGTTTCCACGGCCTTTAAAACGAGGCTTAACGACAAAATAAACTGGATTTTACACATCACTAAAACACCAGCAGCTGTTTCTGGGAAAACATCGTAGAAGTTAATGGCCGATGTTCCCCTATATAACACCCCGTAACCCTGAGCAGGGTCTTCTAACGAGGTGTTCTCACTGTTAACCTCCTCCAGGTTCTCCGTTCTGTGTCTGCGTCGTCATGGAGATTTAGACTCGGTACTAAAATGTGAGAGTCTCAGAAAAGAGTTCTTATTAGAATTTATTCCAACACGTCATGAGTGCAGAGAAGAAAACATGGTGGAACAGAAACCTTTAGTTAGTTAATAGAAGTTGTATTATGAGGTAGTAGTGATACAAGTTACTACTAGTAGTAGTACTAGTAATAGTTAGTAGTAGTAGTAACCCTAGCAGTCAATAGTAGCAGTAGATCTAGCAGTACTTTTACTAACAGTGGTGCTTATGGTATTAACAGTAGTGTTCCTGTTATAGTATTTGTAGTAGTAGTAATAATAGTAATAGTGAGTAATGATATTAGTAGTAGTAGTAATTAGGTTTGTAATAAGTAGCCATTGTACCACCAGTAGCACCAGTAACAGGCAGTGGTAGTAGTAATAATAGTAGCAGTAGTAGTGCTTTACTTGCTTCACAACTGATAGTTACTGTTAATAGTACTAGTAATAGCAGTAATGGTAGTTTTTGTACTAGTACGAGTAGTATTAGTAGTAGTTATTGACAGTAAGAGTTAGTACTAGTAATCTAACCAGTCCTAGTGATCACTGCAGTAGTAGCAGTTAGTAGTTGTTTTAGTTGGTAGTAGCAGTAGTAGTAATAGTAGTAGGAATGATAGTTAGTAGTAGTTACACTGCAATATGTATTATTATTTATATCTATACTTTTTTTACCTAAACCAACTACAATAATGTTTCAGTTTCAAAATCATGGATAACATATTTATTTAAAAATCAAGGTTTAAATGTTTTAAAGTGAACATCAGCACCAAATCGGTGTCGACAAGAGCCGAGATTCAGAACACTTCAGGCCAGATGACATCAAAAGCGTTCTCGCTTTGGCTAAAGCTAACTACAGCTTGACCAGCAACACTAACCGTCCATAATAAGCTAACTGTAGCGCAGCACCGTGTTTACATAGCTAGCTAACTCAGCTAACATGCTTTTATGTGATGTCTTAAAATTTGGAGGCAAAAACCCTACACACTCATATGATGTGGAAAAGTGGAGCGGAGAGAATAGTCCCCAGCGCTCCTCCCCTCCTCTCTGAGTCTCCACCATGTGGTTTTCTTTCTTCTCATCGCTCGAGCCTGGTAATAGCCGTATAAACGCTGTTATAGCCTTAAATCTGATTAGGAAGACAGATTAGAGTAACTCTGCCCACTCCAGATTAAAATGAAGAAGGGAGATCCAGTTCTCCGCGGAATTGAGGTTCGGGTTTCAGCTTTATAAACACAGATCCGTCTCTCAGTGGAAACAGGAAGTGCAGCCACTGTCTTTATTCTTTCATTTCTTAATGAAAGAGGATGGTATGTGATCTTGGCTGTTCTGGTGTGAGGAATGTTAATCTAGCATTAAAATTACAATAATAATGTTTCTCTCAGTTGTCTCATGTCTTCTTCCTGTTTACTTGCTGGATTTCCATTTTTATATGACAATTTAGGTTATGTCCTTAATAATAATCATTGTAATCGAACTTGATGTCGTCTTCTCAGCATTCCTTTAGTGGTTGACCGCCTCAACGTAGTTATAATAATAATAATCATCATCATCATCATCATCATCATCTCCATTGTGTCTATTTGGTATTTTGAACCTTTGATCTTTTGATGTAATTTGATCAGTTTGATCTTTCGGTCTTTTAGTCTATTCCTCTTTATCATTTCTATTCACTTCTGTCATCTATATGATCTTTTGACCTTTAGATCTGTTTAATACGTTTCATCTTTTCACCATTTAATCTTAGGATTTGATGTAGGACATTAGATGTAGTTGATGCTGTATATGTATTTTATCATTTGGTCTGTTAGATCTTTTGATCTATTTGATCTTTTGTTCTTTGATTCATTTTGATATTTTAACCTTTAGTACATTTGATGTTTATGTTTTGTGATTTCATCTTTAGATTTATTTGATTGCGTGCATTTGAACTGAGATAAAGATCAGAAATCGTCTGAAGCTCGGCACTCGGCATTTTGGCACATCCTTTAACTTTCATGTTTTTGGCACATTTGTAATGAACATTTTATTTCTGAAGAGGAGCAAAACACATTTTTGTCATTATGAAATGAAAAGCAGAGGGCCCTTGATCAGCTTTAGGGGATCTGTGTGTCCTCTCACACCTACGCTTTTACAACGCTGGCATTTTTCGAGGCCAGAGCCAGCTTCTTCCGCAGCAGTGTGTTGGAAATCCATCAGAATCTCCTCGGCGGATGAGATGGGTGACCGGCTTGGCGAGCGTACAGTAAACACAGTAAACGCCATGTCGAGGTTTTCCAGTCGATAATGGAGAGCAGCTGCAGAGCCGCAGGGTCTCTGGATGGAGAAGTGCTCATCATGGGAGGTAAACATTCGCCGTTTGGCAGTCCCGCTATCACAGCGCGGCTCAGGAAGTCATGCGAAAGGGAAGTGAAACCATGCCAGAAATAAATAAATAAATAAAAATAAGTGAATGAAAATTTATTTCCCAAATAAAATTAGTGTCTGAGTTTCCTGGCTGTCATCAACACAGTGAAATATATCATTCTAAATATTAAGGCATGTGGAAAGTGTATTTTTCCTGCATTTTTTTTACATTTTATAAATAATATGATATAGAAATTTAGATGCAATTTGAATCTAAATGTTGGGGAAAATGTCACATATGTGACTTAACAGATGCTTTTGAAATAAACACCAACGTAGTTTGTGTTCCAGGTTCTCCGTGCTGGCCTGTAACTGGCTGACACTCCTTTGATGTCATCTTTATGACAACAGATGGCACTAAAAACGACATATCGCCCCTTTAACCTCTGTCTCTTTTTGCACATCTTTTCACACCCCTCTGTGATATTAGCTGATGGAAATCATTCCTTTATTTTTCTATCATGTACCGATTATTGTTGCAAAAGAACAGTGATATTAAAGCGCCAGTCTGTCATTTTTAGCACACAACCCCCTCCTTCCTCCAAACTGAATTGAAGTTGCAATGAAAACAAATCTCACATTGTTTTCCTTTTCACTGTATTTTGAAGCTACAATCCCTTTTTTTTAGGAGGCTTAAAAGAAAGTTGGGTTGAGGACAAAGGCAGCATCTTGGAGGCGGAGCTAATTGATGGACCTGAAAAAATATAAACAAAAGTCTGTAACGAAGAAATGAGTAATAGTAACCGAATAGAAGAATTAAACAAAAAACGATGAATGTGTCTCTGAGATTAAATGATTATTACACATCTAGAAGAACTTCATAAAAAATCACAAACTGCACCTTTAATTTCATATATCTAAGGCATAAAATAGCGGCTGCACGTATTTATGTGTTTCCGACCGTAATGTATTAGATTATAAAGTACATTATTTTATTATCAGGGGTTTTATGTCCTGCGATTCGGCACAAACTCATCTTCGCAGTGATGTGGTTAGTGAACAGAGTAGTAGATAGAAATAATAAATGGAAAAGATGTTCAAAGAGGAAAAAAGTACATTAAGGTGGAAATGGAAAAAACAGACAGACAGAATGAAAGACGGAAATAAATCAGCAGGATGTCTCGGCAGTGATTAGTTTAATGCTGTATTGATAACACTGACTCTTTTCTTTTTTTGCTCAGATTCACCGCGAGCTGGAAAAAGCCATTCAACATCGCAGAAGATGAGAAAGTCACAGAGAAGTGATGTGCTCCGTTATCTGCAGCTCTGTGAGGAGGTTTTATGTGGAAATGAAAGCATCTTGATATTTCACAGGTCATATTAAACAAACAAAAATGAGAGTGGAAGTCATTTTTGTTAAATTAACTCTTTCATGCAAAGTGTATATACTTATGTACAGTGGATTTAATCTAACTATTCGTCCAGCCTACCTTTCTTTCTTTCTTTCTTTTTGCTTTCTTTCCTTTTTTTCTTTCTTTTTATTCTTGTTTGTTCATTTGTCCTTTCTTCAAGTCTGCTATTTCCTTTCTTTCTTTCATGTCACTTTTTTCTTCTTCTTTCCTCCATTATTTCTTTCAGTCACTTATCATACCTTTATCCTATTCTTTTGCTTACTTTCTTTTCTTTTCAGGTTATTTTAATAAATTCAAATACATTTTACTTGTGGGGTGTAATTATATATATCTATTGTTAACTACAATTATAAAAGATTTGCCATATTTGTAGGTGCACTGTAGGCAAAGACACTTTTATAATTTCACCTTTGACAAAAATAAATAAACAAATACTGTGAATAAATTAAATTAAATGCCATCATTTTCCCAAGGCTGTCTCTCCTCACAGCAGGGACAGCAAAGGTAATTAACTTAAAAACTTTCTGTGAGTCATTACAGGAAGTTTTGTATAAAGTCAGAGGAAAGGTGGAGGAAATCTGCCGCACGCTGCTTCTCTACACAACAACACCGTCAGTCTCTTATGACAGATCTTAATATAGTTACGCTTATATAACCATGAATTACAGCGTTTGTGCTGAGTCGCTCTTTACACTCCGCTATCAGTGCCATAAAAACAACTCCACAAATTACGCTCGCTTTAACAGCTAATTCCAATTTCAATATGCAAATTATCTTAAAATTGGTACAAAGTGGAGGTGTGGATGCTTAGATTAAAACTTGTCACCCTTTATTTAAAAAAAATCTATTCTAAACATCTATTTTTAATAAAATGCCCCTGCATCAACAATACAGCTTTAGCTTTTTTTATACACAGCTTAATGCTTCAATTGGCATTAAATATAGAAATTAAGCCACTCCCAGAGTTTGAGCAGCTGACCAATCAGCAGCTTCACAAAAGTATTATTCATTTCTTTCTTTTTACCTTCGTTTTAATTCTCTCTTTGGGCATTTCCATGCGTTGTCCAATTTCTTTTAACTACCTCATGGCTTTATTTCCTTTCTTCCTTTTGACCTTATCTTTTAATTTTTATGTTCTTTCTGTCTTTTATTACACTCTTTATGCTTCCTTTACAGTGGCTATAAAGACCTCTCTGAAGGTGATGACATCTAACAGAGCGCAAGCAAAGGCACAAATCCAAATCGACAAACAAACGGCATCAGAAGAAGCAGATCAAAGTTTTGCAACATCAGAACCCAGATCTGATGAAACTCCCAAAAACCCAAACCTGCATTTTTAATTCAGTTTGATTTATTGGAAATGAGAGGCACATTCTGATGAAGAACTTGGTGAAAGTGTGGTGTAGTACAGTGTGAGATATTTCCATCTACTGTCATGCGCCGCACATGTACTTTAACTGAGTACAAAATTTAACTACATTTAAATAAATTATCAACAAAATCCTAACCCTAACCCTAACCATTTTGGGGGGCAAAAAAAATTGGATCTTCTCAGATCTTCACCACTTTCGCACTCTGCATCAGGGAGGTCAAAACCAACACAGGGGTGCGCTTAGTTTTGCTCTATCATGCTTCAGTGGTGAGATAGAGCATCATATAACATGGTAAGGTCTAGGATAGCACAGTGTAATACAGTATAGTGTGGTGTAGTACAGTATAATAGATTGTGTTGGACTGTATAGCATGGTATATCAGTTACAGAATGTATGCTATAGTAGATAAAATTGGCATAGTATAGCTAAGAATTGCATAGAAGGTAAACCAGATGCAGTATACCATAGCCCAATATAGTAGCTAAAATTGTTCTTGTATATTGTAGTATTGCATATTATGGTTTGGGATTAAATGGTATGCTAGAGTGTAATAGATATAATAAGTATATTTCCATCTACTGTCATGTGCCGCACACGTACTGTAACTGATATCAACGAATTAAAATGTTTAAATTTGTGCGACCCTAACCTGTGGGTTTTATTGAGTGTAATAAATTGGAAATGAGAGGCTGAGATCTCAGCTCTGGTGTCTGATTGGATGAAACTAAGTGCACCGCTGTGTTAGTCTTCACCTCCCTAACGCGCAGACTAAATTTGGTGAAAATCAGAGAACGTTGAATTTTTCACCTAAAAAAACACAAAGGCTAACCCCTTACCATTTTGGGGGGCAAAAAAATTGATCTTCTCAGATCTTCACCATTTTCACATCCTGCATCAGGGAGGTCAAAACTAACACAGGGGTGCACTTAGATTTGCTCTATTGTGCTTCAATGGTGAGATCGAGCATCATATAGCATGGTATGACACACAGTACAGTACAGTGTGGTGAAGTATAGAATAATAGTTCAAATAAGTATATTCTCATCTGTGCTCACGCACTGCATGTGTTCTTTAACTGATATCAGCCATTAAAATGTTTATATTTGCAAGACCCAAATTTGTATACTTTATTGAGCGTAATATATAGAACAGTATAGCATGATACAACATAGTATTGTCTGTGACGTAGTGTAGTGTAGTGTAGTATAGTGAATTACAATTGATTCAATAAGTATGTCTCCATACTGGTAAATAAAAAACTAAAATATTGATAAGAAAAAAAAAAACACAGTACAGGAAAAAAAACCAAAAAAACAAATATGACATTCTCAGCTCTTCTACACTCACACCGGGTGTTAAAGAGGTCAAAAATGATACAGGAGTGCACTTGATTTTATATTAATATTTGTAATATTATACACTTCTAATTAATGAAGTGATTCTGATTAACCACGAAGAAAGAGCAGCTGTTTCTGAAGGCGTGAAAGACCTTCTCAGTTTCATTAGACTGGTGAAGCTATGTTCCTCAAAGATCTCACAAAGTATGTTCAATATCTCACTGTCAAAAGAATCAATCTGGAGAGCGGTACAAATGTATTTCCAAAACATTGGGGGCGCCACAGGTACAAAGAACAGGAAAAATTCATGAAAGGACAGGACAACAACTGATCAGAGAGGCTGGCAAGAGAACGAAAGCAACATTAAAGGAGCTGCGGGAACATCTGGAAAGGAACTTCCAGGAACTCCTACTGAACACCTGTGGAATGACTGGAAGAGCGCTGTGCACAGGAGACCCTCACGATCTGCTGGAGCTGGAGCAGGTCTGTAAGGAAGAGTGGGAGGAAATGGCCAGTGGCCTCTGACTGAGTGCTGTATTACAAACTTTAGTTTAGGGGTGCGCATACTTTTTCACAAGATTTTGTGAAAATGTGACACACACACACACACACACACACACACACACACACACACACACACACACACACACACACACACACACACACACACAGATCACAGCATCATGCATTCTATAAATCACCTGTTAGTCGGCTCACTTAAATGTTTTATATTTTGATTTTTTTTTTGTTGTTGCTTGAGTAATCTTCGGTGTTAATTGGGAGTCACGCAGACAGACACTGTCTCTCCTCTCGTCTCGTCTCCTCTCCACAGCTCGTATTCTGCTCCACTCAGAGACGAAGTTTGTTTGTTTCTGCATCGTGAGCTGTAATTAACGTTCCACTAATTACTGTGATTTACACTGACAAAGAGGCAGAGAGGAGAATAAACACCCCCAATCACTCACACAGCTTTAAAATGCACTGACTGACATTACACACACACACACACACACACACACACACACACACACAGATGTGCTCTGCTTACAGTACAGGTCTGACCTGAACACTGTACAGAAGCCTTTACAGTATACATCTCAGCTCGTCACTTCACTATGTACACATTTATTAGCTGTAAAAGTTGTGTGTTTTCTATCGCAGCCCTTTAGAGTTTTTTTTTTTTTTTGGGGTGGGGGGGTCAATATTTTTATCATTCAGAAAATCCAGAAATCATCTTAAAGATCTCCTTAATTTATGTAATGGAGAAAATGTGCCTTAATACGATCTACTAAAAACATCTGAGTCAATGTGTATGTATAAGTGTGTCGCTGTGTTATTGTGAAGTGAAGCGCTTAGTTATTCAGGTTTAGTGTGTGTGTGTGTTGAGAGAGAGAGAGAGAGAGAGAGAGAGAGAGAAAGATGATGATGATGAAGTCATCTTGTTTCAGAATATGTGACAGACCTGAAAAATGTAAAGTTAAGAAAGAAAGAAAGAAAGAAAGAAAGATTAAGATAAAAGATTGGAGGAGGGAAGAATAAACAAAAATAACAATAATGTATTGTTTTATTGTAATAAAAATACTGAATACATGAATAAAGAAAAAAGGAAAAGAGGCAACAAATTCAGAAAGATGAAAAAGACAAAAATTGACAAAGAAAGAAAGAAAGAAAGAAAGAAAAAAAGGAAGAAAGAACAGAGGCATACAATGAAATAATTAATGATTGCAAAAGAATGAAATAAACAAAAAGGGACACAAAATAAAAATAAAAAGGAAAGAGAAATTGATGAGGAAAGAAAGAAAGAAAAAAAGAAAGAAAGAAAGAAAGAGGCAAAAGATTGGGTGGAGAGGAATAAAAATAATAACAATAGCAATGGAAGAATCAAATAAATAATAAATAAATGAAAATAAAAGCAAAAAAGGTGACAAAGTAGGCAAGAGAAAAAAACTGATGAATAAAGAAAGAAACAAACAAAAATTAAAGTATAGGGGCAGAAAATGATATAATGAATGATTACAAAGAAAAAAAGGGAGATGAAATAAGAAAGATAGAGTGGAAAAAGAAACCGACAAAGAAAGAAAGTAACAGGCTGGAGAGGTGAGAGAAGAAAGAAAGCTCGAATGAAGAAAAGAGAAAGGAAATAGCCAAAAAGGGAAAGAGTAAAAGAGCTGTCGTAAAGTTCTCCTTGCGGTTATTACTCAGCGTTATTGATGATTATGATGATGATTATTTGATCACTTTCACGTTACAGTTATTAAGTCGTCATATTTAAATAAAGTATTAGCGAGTGCTGCGTTTCTTACATAACAGATTTGATCTTGTAAATTTCAGTGATTTATGAGTAATTAAAACGTTAGATTTCATCTTGCCAATTTTATGTAACGAGACTGAGTTTTTAAAGGAATTAATCTGAGCTGTCAGATCGCTACTTATTTATTTCTTCCACACAGAGGAATCCTCATTAAGACGGGAAAGCTTGACTGTCGGAAGGGGCGGAAGCAGAAGGGGAGCTCCATCAGCGCACAGATCTTCACCAGCCTTATGGCACGTTAACGTGGGACTGCAGCCTGCCGAGGAACTGAGTAATGATCAACATGACAGAATAACACGCTTCTTCTGATTGCAGCGCTCAGCGAGCACCAGCGTCATGTTAGCGATGAGTAGCTATAACAATGTGTACAACCTTATAAATGCTTTATAACATGATATGAACGTGTTTATAGCTCATTATGACTGTACATAATTAGAGAACCCCTGAAGGGGCGCAAAATGGAAAGGAGATGCAGTTCTGCGGACTCGTGGGTCAGATCAGTGCACTTCCAGGTCAGCTTGGCGCCATGGAGACCGCACCAGTGGAGCGCACACACGCCTGTGGGAGAGGTTTCTGGAATTTTGATAAAGGCCTCAAATATTAAGAGATTAAATCAGCGCTCATACAAACGAGAGAAATCTGAAGAGACTGCTGAGCAAAAGCCCAGAACAGTGTCACGTATGCAGATGTTACAGATGTTAACCACAAAACCCTTCATTCAAATGTAAATAAATGTAAACACAATAAATAAATAAGTCCATGCGCCACATTGGAAGTGGAAGGTGAATTAAAACCAAAGACTTCCTGATCAGTAAAATCGATCTCTTTTCTGCTGCTTTGACTTTACTGCTAAAATATCATTCTAATTCATTTGAGTTCAATTTCAAACTGCATTTATATTTTTATTATTTAAAAGGTTTGCTGCGTTTATATTGTTTTTTTTTTTTTTTTAAAAAGTAGTTGTTGGGAAATGGCTGTGGTGTAAAAGAAATAAAGCACTTAGGGAAACTCAGCTTCATGTTGTTCCATCGTGTCCTGATTTATTTCTGATATAATCGTGTGTTTAACGCTGAGATGAGGCCAGTGTGCTTCACTCGATGCTGCGCTCGTGTTTCAGTAATATCCCACCTCTGGACTTCTGTTGGATTATGAGTATGGATTTACCTTTATTAGCCATTAATCACAAGAAAATACCGTAATACAAAATCACTTGGGGATGTTTCTACTTCAAAGTACAAAAAAGAGGTCAGACTCATTATGAGAAATTAATTTATCACCTGCGACGTGATTAACTGCAGCCTGAAGATCACTTCAGGGACGAACCGTGCGAGTGTGAATGAGAACGAGTGAAAAGCAGGTTCCGGTCGACCTGTTTACCCACTCACACACACACACACACACACACACACACACACACACACACACATTAGCGCAGGTTATTCCACTTCACTCACAACATCACACACATCATTATCATTATAACATTATTATTGTTGCTTTGGTGTTCAGACTGAACTTACTCCCGTCCTATATCATTAATTCAATACTGCATATCATTCTGTAATACATCTGTTAATCTAATTAATGTCTATTCATGTTTAGTGTTTATTTTGTTCATTATTGTTCTTCTATTCCTTTCTTTGTTTGTCTATAGAACTGTTGTATTAATTTGCTTTTGGCAACATTGTTAAAACGGTCATGCCAATAAAGCACACCGTGAACTGAACTGAACTGATATAAAAAAAATAAAATAAAAATATTAAATAACGTGATGAGCTCGGCTCGGTTGCAGGAGAACATATTTTCTTTGAAATGTTTTTCAGGTCAGCATACTCTGACCATATTAATCCTCCAGGCTTCTAACAGCAAGCAAGGTATGATTTCACAATTGAAATATCTAAGGCTTTAGCTGGATGTGACGTATGTGAGGTAGCCTAAGCTAACCACAGTATGATAGCTTCACTAACGCTAAGGATTGATAACGATGGCACGCACAAAAGTATCAACGTTAGACAAGTTAACCACTTGCATTACTGAAAGAAGGTTTATTAAAATCAACCAGTGACCTGGGATAACTCCCATCCGTGTTTACTGGCTGGGATCGACCTCCTGTGAGCATTTGCAAACGTTCACTGTTGAACTCAAAGCAAATGGCAAACTGGGTTTAAAATGCTCGTGAACGTTTGCTTTCGTTTGCTAACTTGAACGCAACTCAGGTTTCATCACTGCGTCACTATAAACAACTCATATTACAGCCTACATTCTCAGCTTCGTCTTTATGAATGCAGGACGGAAAAGAGAAGAGCCGTTAATAAGCAGGAGAACATCATCGATCCCTTTCGTGCCTCTACGTGCCGCTCTGTCTCCCGAATCTGGAGGCTATTCATCTTGTGCAGGAGGAGCTGCGATCTCGGCTAAATTTAGTCTGAGACTTTGTGAATGAGTGATCGTCACCATCTCACTACTCCATAGAACCAGACTGATCAGCTTCTTAGGAAAAAGTGGAACAAAATTAGAAATTGGATTTTTCCAGCATAAAGCTTTACCTCTGACTGAAGCGCTGACACTGAAGGCTCCTTCCGCACATGAACATATTATTCCTGGAAAGAAAATCACATCAATTATCAGCAAAAAACAATAATGCATTAGAGCGAGCGCATTAATATAAAGCTGCGCTGCAGTCAGAGCCGCTGTTAGAGAGCATTAATCACCACCTTCTGACCAATCAGAGCGCAGCATTCAGCAGTGCCGTGGAATACAGCGTCAGAACCCACACCGCCTCTGGTGCCCCATGCTAAACTGGAGGCTTCCGTTACAGCAACTATATCTCGCCTTGGAAGTAATTTCAGCAAACATAAAAATGAGTGAAAACCTGGAGAATAAAAGAGTCATCTGGAACGCCCTTGTCGTATAAAAATATCCTTCCTTCGGGATCCTCTAATGTATAGCTGACAGTGATGTTGCTCCGGGATTCACGTGGTTTATGGGAACGTCTACAGGGGAATCAGGATACGGTCATGACCTTGAGAGAAACCGAGAGAGAGAAAGAGAAAGAGAAAGAGAGGGGGGGGGAGAGGGAGAGAGAGAGGGAGAGGGAGAGAGAGAGAGAGAGAGAGAGAGAGAG
>JAQMYM010000005.1:20659960-20671681 GCA_030014255.1 Parauchenoglanis ngamensis
CTCTCTCTCTCACCCCCTCCCCTCTCTCTCTCACCCCCTCCCCTCTCCCTCCCTCTCTCTCTCCCTCCCTCTCTCTCATCCCCCCGTCCATCTTTATCCTCCTCCTGCAGACTGCTTGACTCCTCTCTCTGCATTCTCCTTCCTTCCATTCCAGCTCCTGAACTCACAGTGGAAATCTGAGCTCCGTTATCGATCCATGTCGAGCGTCTAATCCTGCAGCTTTCACTCCAGCTCCCTGAACAGCGGCGCAGCAGATACTGTAGATATTTTTGCTTCATCATCGCTCTGATGAACAGCAATTCAGGAACGAATAATTATTTTATTGAAGCGACTCTTTTCAGGGAGTCAATTAAACGGATTTTAATTTATGTACCAAACAAACTGAGCGCAGTGCTTCTTTTAGAACAAATGTGTTCAATCAGACGTGTTTACTACCTCAAGGCTAAATAATGTAGCTAACAGATATGGGAACTTTGTAAATCATGTTCTTTTAACATAAAAAAAAAAAGATTTTTGTCAATTGTTTAATTGCTATTGGATTGATCATGCTAAGGCTAAGCGATAAAAACAATAATCAAATGAGAAAGGAGGCGGGGCCTGTTGCACATTTAGTTAAATAAAAAGCGCTGTTATAAAGTGTTAGTAAGAAGAAGAAGTATGCAAAGAAATAATATACAATTATAAATAAATAAATAAATATAAAATCTAGTAATAAGATTACATGTTGGGAGTTGAGTGGGTTTCTATCATTTTTCTTCCTTTATTATTATTATTATTATTATTATTATTATTATTATTATTATTAAGATTTTATCATTAGCTTGTTATTTTGTTATTGTGTAAGATTATATTGATTCATCTTGATTAGCATTAGCACATTAGCATTAGCCAGACAATTTGTGAAAATAAAATTGCCAAAACACTTATTGCAATTTTATTATTTTGTTGGGTTTTTTTGTTTGTTTGTTTGATTTGTAACACCATCCTGATCTAAATTTTTACACTTATTCGTTAAAGATGCCATAGTATTTTATTAATGGAATTTAAGTGATTAATTAATTTTTTTTGTTTGTTTGTTTGTTTTAATCAACTACACTTTCTTGTCTAAACACGTGAGAAAAGCAGCACTGCTGAATCCTGAAGGCCGGCTCAGGAATTTCAGCAGCAGAACATTTTCTGGTGCACTAATGGACGTGATCGAGGGCTTTTTTCCCCTCCAGACAGGCTGATGGTTATTGCACTCAGAGCCGGCGCTCTCAATGCAATTAGCAGCAGCCCCGTGCCACGCCGAAAAGCACTTAAAGACCCGGAATGATGCACTTTTTTTCTTTTAGCAGCGACTGAAAATCCTCCGCTTTTACAAGAAAACGCAGAAGCTACGCTCTTAAAGAATCGATCGCATACTGGCAGTCGTGAGCCAATATTACATTTTTATATTTCAGTAATTGCTCAATTTTTAATTTTTAAGAATGTTGGATTTTTAAAATGACAGTGCATACAGGGTGACGAAAAGCGTTCACTCGGTTCCAGTCCTGAAATAAGAGAGTAAAACTGTCGAGCTGTGGTGAAAATGAATGCTGAAATGTTTAAATATACATACAAACTGAATAATTGATGCATAAATACAAAAATACATACATTATGAATGAAAGAATAAAGTAAAATAATAATAAAGTCAATGAAAATAAATACTATATAGAGTAAATAAAAAATATGAAATGGATCAGAAAACAAGAAAAATAAATACAAACGTTTTACTTAATTAAAATGAATAATAATAATTTATAATATTAACATTAATATAATAATAAGTTAAAATAATGAATTCATTAACAGAACAATACATAACAAATATATAAGTTATAGAAATTAAAATAAGGAATAATGCAGTAAATAAATAAACAAATAAATTAATTCATTAATGTACCATTACTGTGGGATTGTATCAGGTTGTGTTTTCTTGTTTTGCTTTTCTATTGATTTAATTTAACCTCATAAAATATGGCCCAGGACTCAGGCTAGTTTTATTTTATGGCGACTTCTGGCTGTGGACGTTCCACACAGCGTTATTCACCACATCCTTCGTCTCTGTGCAGCTGTTTTGGTGCTGTTCTTTCTCTTTAATTATATCTCTGATTATTTGATGAAATGCAAAACACTCACGCATCAATGAATATGGATGCGCTTTAGTTAAGCGTCCTTAACCTCATGAAATGTCCTTGGGCTTTTATAGAAAAGCATTTATTACTAATATTATTTATGAGAAACAGATGGCATTTAGTGTGAAATACAGCACACAGTGATCTCCATGAGCTTTATTTATTATATCATTTACTTTGTACATCTTATTGCTTACTGCTGCTGCTGTTCTTTCTTATTAGCCGCTTTAGTACCTTTCTTTGGGGTTATAAGCTTAAAGAGCGCTGCTCATTTCCTGCAGAGCCAAACTTTTTAGGTCAGGGGACTTCTAAGCTGTGTATGAAATCTAATGAGGAAGAACAGTGAGCTTGTCGTAGGTTAAAGCTAATTCGGGTTCAATTACCCCTCAGTTGCTTAACAATGAAGATGAGCCATGCTCATTAAGCTAATTGGCCATTATTGGCCTTCGTCTAATTAAAAGTTGCGGTTGCACACTTGTATAAGCGCTTGTAGCCACACCGCAAGGTCCAGAAGTCTCCATTAGTGAGGAATGGTTTTTATTTTTTTATTTCCTGTTAGCAAAAACTAACACAGATGTGTCCATGGCTAACTATCATTATGCTGTATTATATTATTTACAGTGATGTGAATCCACTGGTGAATGAAATAAAGTTTTTTTTTCTTAATTTTTTGTGGTTTATATTTCAATCTAAGAGCTCAGGTGCTCAGGTCATCCATGTCGCATCAGGTGGGCGTGAAGCGACCGATTTCATCATCGCTTTTTGAAATGTGTGTGATATGTCAAGATAGTAGCCAAGATAGGAACCAGAGTCTGCCTCAAACAGAGGCGGAGTCTGTCTCAAACAGAGGCGGAGTCTGCCTCAAACAGAGGCGGAGTCTGTCTCAAACATTGGCGGGGTCTGCCTAAAACAGAGGCGGAGTCTGCCTCAAACAGAGGCGTGTCTCTGACCTTAGTGACTGACAGTTTGATGGAACTGCAATAAGTCACACTGAAATGTGTGTTTTGGTTGTAAATACATTGAAAACACTCTCAAGGCCAACATTAAATGCATAAATATGACATTATACGCTGTAATTAACAATATTGACACTACGAAACGCATGCTACTGAAAAATCTTGTCTTGGACAATTCCGATTTACGAAAAACCAAGCAACTGCCATTGTGCTGAACGACACACGGGTGATTTGCGTAACATGCTAGGGAAACTCTTGTATAATGTGCATTATATTACGTAGACTTAAGTATGTGCAGAAACCGACCCTGAATACGAGAAACTTTACACATGTAAATGTTGTGGTAACATCTGAAGTTTGAATATGGCCCCAGCACAATTCAAAACAAAACAACTGAAATTGTGAGTGGAGATTTCCAGAGACATCATATTAATAACATTTCAGACTTGTCATTCATCATAACTCATCTGCGTAGAATTTGGAACTGTATCACTTGATGCTGGACTCATGGCTCCATGTTGTCTCTTTCTTGCTTGAAAATGTGGTGTGTTCATTTTTATCGTCTCTTATTCGTTATCTTTACTGATTTCAGTCAATAAAAATGCTTTCTGCATTATGAATGAACAGCATTTGCTTACCTGTAAACAAGAGAGTCATCGTAGGTGCCGTTGTACTGGATCTGAAACATGCGAATTCCAGGAATATTCCTTTGGAAGTTAAATTTAATGAGTGCTGTGGATGAAGTGGCCTCGGCTATCACCACACGCTTATCTGAGCTTGCTTTCGAGTCTGCTGTGTGGTTGCTTCCGTTGGCTCCAGTTCTACTGGACGTGGAAATATCGGACGAGCCCGGATCTGGCTCCTGGATGTTATTGGTGCTGTTGCTGATGTAGGGAAGCTTGATTATGACAAGCTCGATGGCTTGGTGGGCTTCACCGGCTGGGTTAGAAGAGATACAAGTGAAGGATCCAGTATCTTTCACCGTGCTGATCAAGATATCCAAAGTCCCGTTATTGTAAACGATGGTACGTGAGGAGTTCGAGACCAGCTTGCCATCAGGTGATATCCAGTGGATCACAGGTTCAGGATCTCCTCTCGCTTTGCATCGAAGGGTTACGCGTTGACCCTCGAGCACCCTCATCTCTTGAGAGTGCCTCGTGATAAGGGGTGGCTCACACAGGAATTCCTCCTCCGGAATAGACCAGAAATATCGTCCGGATAAGTGTGGCGGAGTCGCGCAAGTCTCCAAATCGTCCTCACGATTCAGTCGGCGAAGCCAGAGCAGCTCGCAATTGCAGTGCAAAGGATTTCCACCAAAACTGAGCGCAAACGTTGAAGAAGTGAGCACTCCAGAAGTTGCCAAAACCTGCGCCCTTTGGAAAAGAGGATCCGGGGGAAGCTTCTGGAGCTTGTTGGAGGTCACATCCAGTCGGTTGAGTTTTTGTAACAGGGAAAAAGTGCCTTCTGGAATGTATTCAATCATGTTGTGGTCCAAGCTGAGTGTATGAAGGCTGATCATCTTCTGAATTGCCTCCCAAGGTATCGTTTCAAGGTTATTATAGGACAAATCCAGCTCCTCCAGGGCCAGTAGGTCGTTAAAAGCTCCCAGGTGGATGTGAGTCAACTGATTGTTGTTGAGAATCAAATGATGCAGCTTGGACATGCCGCTAAACGTGTCATTCCCTATCCGAGTCAGCCTGTTATGGTTCAAGTGCAAGGCGCGAAGGTTTTCCAAGTCCGTGAACGCATGAGGCGTAATGTAACTTATCGTATTCCTCGACAAGGTGAGGTCCACAAGCCTGGTCATGTTAGCGAAGTCTTTCCGCTTGACGCTCGTTACAAAGTTGTCGGCGAGCCGTAGCTCCACCGTGTGCCGGTCGATGTTGGGTGGCACAAACAGAAGCCCTTTTTTGGCGCAAAGTGTTGCGAGGTTGGGTGATAAAATCTGGCACACGCAGCGCTTCGGACAGATCTGGGCCTTCACTGCCATTCCAATGACCAACAGACAGACGAGCAGCTTTTCCATTGTAAAGAGCGTTCGGACACCTGCGAAACAAAACAGACGAGGTTTATTACACAGTGTCTGTATCATATAAGCCTTTTCTTTGAGTTTAAAAAGAAATAAACATTTCAACTTCATTTCCCTCCACAGTGAACCAAAACCACCAAGAGAGACGTGAGCATGCAAATCCTACTGAACTAGTCTTGATTAACGCCAGTTACAACCAGACTTGAGCAGCAGGTGGAGAATTTCTGCCAGCACTTTTCCAGACATGGACCTTTCCTATATCACTTTCAGCAAAGTTTTTCTATTTCAGGCTAGGTGTCCATTTCACACCGATCTCATAGACGTAAAGGTGAGAAAGTGCATGTGAGGTGTTGAATACACTTATATGTTATTGAATTAGCAGCTAGAGTGTTTCTGAGTAATGTTAATAATGATTAGAATAATAATGTTTATACAATTTATACAGTCGCTCGAGCTCACTTAGACTGGTTAGGATGGTTAGAAGAACCTTGCTAAAGCCGAAGCTGTGGTCAAATCGCCGGTGACATCATCGCGCCAACTGAAGATCTACACAGCACAGCAAGGACAAACACCACTGAACCTCTACACGCCGCATCATTCAGCCAGAGTGTCCGTGAAGCTGCCTGGAAAAAAACCTCAGCACCAAACAAAGGACCAGAGGGAAATGAAGCTTCTCATCAATATCCAGAGCAGCAAACATTCTGAACGCAACAACACAACTCCACAAATGTTCACGAAAGACCAACACCAGGGAAGTCGCTCGCTCGACTGTCAAAACCAGGAACCAGCACCAGCGAACAAACACTACCAATTACAGCAAAGTCGTCTAAAGGGCTCAACCACTTCAGGGTTCTTTCAGTTAGAGTCACGCTTTCATAGATCTCATATATAGATAGATTTCATAGATCAGGCCAACACACACACACACACACACGCTTCCATCATGAGCCGCACTTGTCTTTTTTTGCACTGAGAAGCGATTACGCTCTCATCTTGTGCAAATGCACCTCTCATTAAATTTTCATGTACATTAGACTGCTACAATTTTTATTAAGCATTTATTTGTTTGTTTGTTTGTTTATTTGTTAAAGCTAAAGTGAACAAGTTTCATGAAAATAATGGCAGTAAAGTAAGACAGACCAAACAACAGCAGCAATGAGGGTTCTTTGTTTATTTTCTAATCTTTATCCTCGACTTGGAGCCCTTTCACTTAGCATTTTTTTCATATGGTTCTACATAGAAATGTTAAAGGTTCTCTCGTAAATTGTATTTATTGTATACATTTCACTAATAATTAATATTCATACATTCTGTCATTTGTCTGTTGGATTGTTACTATTTCTATTAATTATGCAGTATTTTTCTTTAAACTATATATTCATTTGTGGATTTATTTATTTAAGAATAATACAGAGGATTCTTTGGATAATTAAAGATTCTTATCCTTCTACAGTTCCAGATACAGCTGAAGAACCCATAATTCAGCTCTGTAAGCGTTAATTACAGAGTGAAGGTGTTCATTTGGCACTCAGGATGTTGGTGTGTAATAATCCTGCCTGAAATAGAGAAGCAACGTGTCCTGTGTGTGATTTCTTTTTTCTTTTTACGCAGGAATCATGACTAACTGCTCTGATTACGCCTGAGACAGACGATCTCGGCTCCTCGACGTGTTCCAGAGATGAGGAACATTATCGATTCACTCTCTCTCACTTACGCTCATATTTAATTTATACAGTTTGATAGATATTTATATGCATCGTTGTATTTGTCTGGCTCTGACACACCTCTCAGCGTGACTCATGATCCTGTGTGCACACACACACACACACACACACACACGCGCACACACTTGACTCACCCTCGCTGCCTTTAACACTGTGTTTAGAATCAGAGAGCTTTCATAACAGCTGCGGACGTGAAGAACGTCTCTGAGCCCTTCGCTGAGGCACTGAACACACTCCGCTAGCTGCGTTAAGTAAAGAAGTCAGGATGAAAAAATACTCCACGGTACTGCTAAAAAAAACTCATTACATTTTCACAACAACACGTTTGCCTAGGAAATTCATTCCAGTGTGGCATCAAAATAAATATAGGCTACATGTACATTACAGATAAAGGGGTTCAGAGTGATAGGAAAGCTCAATAAACACATTAACACATGACCAAATCGGGTCGACTGGGACAAAGTGCAGGTGATTGAGTCAAGTCACGGGTTTATTGTTGCTATGGACTACGCTGGCAACGGCGAAATACACGAATCCACCGAGAAGCTTACGCTGGCGATGTCCTTCAGGAGGAGGAGATTTCACAGTAAAGTGTGCCGACTTTCAGCAGTCAGAAACACCGAGTTTAAAGGCTTGTTATTTTGCAGGACATCGTAGTTATACATGATCTGTGGTGAGTTAGGCCAGTGGACAGTGAGCTCATCTTATTAACCCCAAACATAATTATATTTTAAGTATGATATAATTATTCTGAAGCCATAACCTGTGGGGTAAAACTCCCCCGGCGCGGCGGGATAAAACTCCCCCGGTGCGGTGGGGTAAAACTCCCCCGGCATGGCGGGGTAAAACTCCCCCGGTGCGGTGGGGTAAAACTCCCCCGGTGCGGTGGGGTAAAACTCCCCCGGTGTGGTGGGGTAAAACTCCCCCGGTGTAGTGGGGTAAAACTCCCCCGGTGTAGTGGGGTAAAACTCCCCCGGTGTGGTGGGGTAAAACTCCCCCGGTGTGGTGGGGTAAAACTCCCCCGAGGGCATCCTTCCTTACTGTCATAATTACCGGAGTTAACCAGTTTTGAACATTAAATCCATTATTCTTCACCAAAAGTAGACTAACTAGTTGAGTTACGGCTGTCGGATATGATGATAGATATCATGTGATGACAGAAAACGTCTATTATTTCATGTTATACTCTACAGACTCTTTACAGAAATATTCTTTGCCATTTGGACGGGTTATTTGGGATGCGACCGGCGCTGTGGTTGTGGTTGTGCGCTGCTAACACCTGGGCCACTCCAGCTGCGTCACGTGTGAGTGACGTCTACGTTGCCGACCCGCTGTGGCTCGTATGAGTGTGTTTGTCCACACTGCAAGCGTCGATGCTCACGCAGGCTGTGTGGCTGCGCTAACTTGTTAACGTGGGTGCACACATGAAAACCAACAGATTCTGCAACCGTCACACACACAAGACGTGACTGGCGTGCGTTAGCAACGACCTGCTTATCGGCAGCAGATCAGAAGCCGAAAGAAATAAAAGCAGAAATATGATTCAATAACTGTACAGTATTACAATAATTATAAAAAATGAATGATTATAATTATTAAAACCAGAACCTTGATACATTTTTTGAATGGTTTTGTTTTTTAAATAGGGTTATAAGAAGCAAGTGAGAAGTAGTAATTAACACACAATTTTACCTCTGACTTTTTATCAGAATAAAATGGTGGCTGACGTTTTGGCGCCGTTTCTGACATTAATAACACCATAATAAATAAATAATGAAACGTGCACGGAAGAAAATCTTAGGCTTAATTATTTTAGTCAGGAGAAAATAAACATTCGTGTGAATCAGAGCCAAATTTACTGCCACAAAGTTGATGCAAAAATATTGGCACCCAACATACAGCACTTAGTTAAGCTTCATTGAAACTTCCAGCTCGTTAACTCCATCCTCACCTGAGTTTTATTTCTTTTAATCACTTTAGAACCAACTCGAACCAAGTTCAAAAGATTTCAGATCATTTTTGATTAATTTCATTAGATGATGTCACTAGTTTGGGGAAGGTTCGTTTACAGTCAGCACTACAGACGATGTTCACCTCATTGTATTTATAAAGTACAATAATAGCACCTTTCTGCATAAGCGATCTATCATAACATCATTAAGCTCCTCCGCTCTGTTTCTCTCTTTTATCTCTTACTTTCTTTCTTCCTCCTTCACCTCGGTTTCTCGTTCAGATTTAGCATCTAAAAGACTTCCTTGTTCCTTTTGTTTTAACATTCATTCTTTATTTCTTCATTTCCTTTTTTTAATTACATTTTTCTTTCATTTCTCTTTCTTATCTCTTCTTTTGGTCCTTTGATCGTTTGTTATTTTTGTGTCATTCCTTTTTTTTCTTTTTTCATTCTTTTGGGGATTGTTGTCCTTTCCTTTCTTCTTTCTCTTTTTACTTATATATTTGTTTATAAGAAGGAAATTAGGAGAAAATGAAGGAAAAAAATGACTTCAGAATAATAATAAAGTGATAAGACGGATACGCTGTACGCTAATTTATTTGTCTTTCTCATCACGTTGTAGTGGTGAAGTGATACGCCATCTCACACCGGTACAGTACATAATTAGGGTGTCAAAACTATTGTGGGGTGCCAATACATTTGGCCCGAAGCCTGTGAGTTGATGAGCGATTGATCTGCCGGTTTGTAAAGCATACGAAGGTCAGAGCAGGAGAGATACAGAGGGAGGGAGAGAGAGACGGATGCTGCTGTCCATTCGCTCGGAGACAGGCTGATCGTGATCATTACACTGCTGTAATTCTTTACCATCGATTCACACACACATGCACACGCACAGAGTGTGTGTGAGAGTGTAATGGCGAGGGCAGATGTGAGATGGTGGACGCTACATTAACGATCTGATCTCAGCACTCAGTTTATACGAAGTGCACGAGCAGCGCTAGCACTAATGTGTTAGCATGAGTCGGTGCTAGCATGAAGGCTAAATCTGTGTAGCTGTGATCCTTGTAATGCTTATAAAATTCATGAGAGCACAAAGCTGATATATCGATAAACGATCTTATTGCATTATGACCATTCATATCGTCAGCCAGCCGTGTATCGTGAATGTCGTGGCGTTTCAGATTTCCTCAAGAAATGAACAGGCAGCTGCAGTGTTTTTACCCCCACGAACACATCAATGAGGAGTCTGTGTAGTGCAGCATGATATGTAGAGCTAGCTTAAAAACTAGCTCAGGTCACGGCTGGAAAACGCAGGGCTTTATTTACCCCAAACTGGAGAAAGCAGCAGAAACAACAGACAGAAAACCAGAGCAGGAACAAAATGCATTGAGCTGAGTTCCAGAGCCAAGAGCGGAAACGCAGCACGCGAGCGCAGCGCTGGAGCGCAGAAACCAGCGCGCTCTGTGGAGCAGTGTGTGGCTATGACAGGTGTGTGACGAGCCTTTAAATCTATAGACAAATGTTCTACACGGAACGTTCATCTATAAAGCCTTCGAACATTCAGAATGGTAATCCAGTTCTGGGTTCAGTAAAGGCCTTGAGTGTGTCAGAGAGGTTACTATAGGTCACTCTCATCAGCCTGTAATATGTACTGCTGAACACCACTCACACGCACACACACTCTCTCACACACACACACACACACACACACACACACACACACACACAATTCCCAGTAAGAATATTCCAACACTTTTATGCTTTTTCATTTTTTAATCGCTGTGTTGAAATTAGCGCTTTGTTCTGTTGTCGAGGAATCGTTTCTAACACTAAGCTTTATTTGCCAGTTAGCTAGCATTAGCACATCCGCACACCTTACACCCACATTTGATTTGTTAATGATTTATTCCTATCAGTTTCACGCTTTAAAGTTCTGATTCCTTTAAAGATCCTTTAAATACCCTAATGATCCCTACTTCTTACTCTGATTTAATTCTTTAACAACTCCCAGTTATTTAATTGGTTCATTAATGGTTCCCATTCATCACTTCTTGATTGAATGGTTGAAGTTTTTATTCATTAAAGGTTTCAGTTTAACATTTTGATGCCTAAATGATGCCCATTTACTAAAAAGATTCTTTAAAATTTAGAGCTTTATCAGTTCTATTCTTCTTAACTTGTTGCAGTTAACAGTGTTATAAATGTCATGTGATTCTCTAATGATTCAGGCATAACAATTTGATTATTTAACCATTTTCCTGCATAAATTAAATGTATGAATTTAACGATTCCCTTTTAATATGATTCCTCAAAGATTTACACTTAGAATTTTGATTGAATTTTGAAAACGAGGTGAAATCGGGACAACACGACAGCAGAAACATGGATAAACAAAACAGTGTGTGTCTTTTCCCGGATGGAAATCACTGATGAGGGACGAATGCTTTCAGACGCTGAAGTTGCCTGTTTGTGCTGAAAGGTTATTGGGCTTAAATAATGTCAAAATATGGCTGCGTGATGCTGTTCCTATAGTATTTATTTAATCATTCATTACCGTCGCAGACGTTTCCCCAGTAATGAGTGGCGTTACACTGCGATAACACACCAAACTGCAGCCTGCAGTAACACTGCTACAGGTGAAGCACAGAGCTGCTGTGGAAACACCACCTTCTGTTCTGCTGCTGCTGTTCACATCGCGCAGACTGAGAGAATAAAACCATATTATACATACAAACCTCTGTTACTTATCTGTGCTTTATGGTGCACTTCCACTCTTTCTTTTTCTTCTCATTCTCCATCACCTCTCTCCCCCTCTCTCTCTCCCCCCTCTCTCTCTCCCCCTCTCTCTCCCCCCTCTCTCTCTCCCCCCCTCTCTCTCCCCCCCTCTCTCTCCCCCCTCTCT
>JAQMYM010000005.1:20686796-20699810 GCA_030014255.1 Parauchenoglanis ngamensis
GAGAGGGTGTGGCCTCTGTGCTGTCAGTCACAAGGGAGGGGCGTGGCCTCTGTGCTGTCAGTCACACGGAGGGGGTGAGGCCTCTGTGCTGTCAGTCACGGGGAGGGGTGTGTCCTCTGTGCTGTCAGTCACAAGGGAGGGGGTGTGGCCTCTGTGCTGTCAGTCACGGGGAAGGGGGTGGCCTCTGTGCTGTCAGTCACAGGGGAGAGGGTGTGGCCTCTGTGCTGTCAGTCACAAGGGAGGGGCGTGGCCTCTGTGCTGTCAGTCACACGGAGGGGGTGTGGCCTCTGTGCTGTCAGTCACAGTGTAGAAGTGTGACTTAGGTGTCTCTTCTGTTCTTTTATACTCTACTTCCTACTAAATCCACAAAGCGCCTGCTGTGCTCTAAAACCCTGACTCCGTCCTTTCATTCTCTAAAATAGCCCACAAAGGATTCAGGTCATGCTGCATCTGCAAAACGCTGCAGGATACACACGCACTTAATCCAAGTGATGTATGACATTAGCTTTTTATGACTCCTAATAACACAGTTATTGCACCAATCACAAATATAACTTAAGATTTCAGTTCAGAGGCAAAAAATGATCTATTTCAACACATGGCATAATGACAGTACAATACACGTATGCATCGTTTTTACATTTATCATTAAATAAACATATTGTTGAACTTCCATAGTTTTTTAAATACAACATTACAGTCTTGCTGCACAGCTAAATATCACAGAAGTGTCTTACTGTATTGTGATATGATATGATAATGCCTCTTACCAGGTAACTTCTTCCTGAATGAAACAGAGACGGTATGTACGATATTTTGAGTATGCAGGGTAACAACACTATTAACCATTGTGATTTACTGCTACATATAAATTTGTAATTTGTTATATATAACTTGTACCCTGTGCAGAGAACAGGCTATAAAGTTTGCTACATAAAATGGTAGCCATTTTAATGCTATTCATTTCATCATGACATCTCATTACTTCAGTTCCTACTTGCAATTAGTTCCCATTTACTGTTTAACAAAAAATGGAAGAAAAACTTATAACCATGGTTTCATCAAATCCTATCATATACAGCCTCTTGTTAAACGTATACAGAGACATTATGAAGAAAAATGGAAGGAAGTAGCAGAGATCTTTTGTGCCTCTGGTGAGTGGACTTAGCTAGGGTTAGTTACCTTCACATTACAAGCCTCGTTGTTCAATTCACATTTTTTGCTCTGATCAGATTTGGCTGTCTTGATGGTTCACATTCATAACTTCAAGCGAATTGATGAATTTTTTCCACAAGTCTTCAGCGTCACCTACAACAAAAAACGTCATGTCTGTTAGACGACTCATGGTATTAAAACCGACAGAATGGTAGTAGCTAGTAACTAATGTATGCACTGCATTTTGCTCTGGAGGACAACAATCAGCTGTACATGATCAGGTCAGGAAGGCAAAAAACCAGACTGCTAGCTTTTGCTGTTTTGCTGTTTGCTGTTTTGCACCAACAGACATGCGAGTACGAGAAAAGTGCCAGCTCAACGCATGCGTGTAGGGAAAAAGCCGCACGAATTTCCATCTGCCCATTCAAATTCATGTGGCATGGCCACGAATCTGATCCGATCTAGCACCACATATGAAAGTGACTTAAATCTGACTGGATAAGATTGGATTTCTATGTCCACACATCCCTGAATCACATCAAATCAGATTTGAGCCACTTCAGCATGTGAACGTAGCCATAGCATGCTTTGCTAATCTGCTAATCCACTGGACAGGGCGCACAAATATAATATATTTGCAAAGCGCTTTTAACAACAGACATTGTCACAAAGCGGCTTCACAAAAGTATATAAATTCTGAATATAAACTTATGAATCTAGAAATGTTTCTATCTATATCCCTAACGAGCAGCCTGTGGCGACGGTGGCGAGGAAAAACTCCCTGAGACGGCAAGAGGAAGAAACCTAAAATACACACACACACACACAGGAGACAAAATAGAAGTGACAGGAGTGACTTGCTAGGATGTAATACCCCTGAAGTCTAATATCCCCTGATATTGAACCATTTCGAGAAATGTTATCTCTGCAAATGTAGGACAAAAGAGAGAGAAGTAACATGTTACCTAAACCCCCCACAGAAACCCGTCCTGGTGGTGATGATGCCACTGCAGATCTGCTTGATAAGACGAGTAAACAACTCTCTCAGTTCTCTAATGGCGGCCGATTCATTAATAATGAGCACTCTGGCTCACACCGGGGGTCCCTGTGTGTGAAATATTAACATCCTCTGCTTGCTTTGCTTTAACCTGTTCATCTCAGGCGGTTATAAATGATCATGAAGGTTAAATAAAGTCGACCTGTACCACATCGAGCTTTGTCATGTGTGGAGCTGAAAGTGAAATATAATAAAGTCTTTCCCTTGAAACCGCAAAGCGACAAGCGTACAGCCAGGAAATACAGTAAACACGGTCAATAAGCAATCTCATACGCTAATAAAGTGTCTGAACATGAATTTATACAGTAAAGATCATAAATCAATGAATTAGTCGATAATGTTTCTATAAAACACAGAGTAGAAGGTTTAGCCTAGAAAAAAAAAACACCCACACACACCCACACCCACACACACACACACACACACACTTTCTCCAACAGGAAACACTACAGTTTATTGCCACGTGCTGGTAATGTTGGTGATTTTATTGATGATCTGTATCATTTGTTGCTGAACAGGAAAAGTGCACATTAAAGTCGCCATCTTTGTGTCTGAGCAGAAATAACTGCCGCTGAAGGCGAAATTGAAGCCCTACATCCTGCATCTCCGCCCTGTTTGTCCCACAGTAACACTCAGTGCATTTCCCACTCGTCGAGAATGAGCAGAAACATGATTACTGCGTATCCTGGAACATCGAAGTCAGTGGAAATGCATACGCGCATGAATAGTCCAATAATCCCTGAACCGAGCAGTAATAATTTCACTTTAATATCTCATGCTTCAACATACTCTACATTTTAACTGGAAAAAAACAACTTCTCATTTGGTGTCTTCCTGAATCCCATGCTATCATTATAGCTACACTCTTAAAACCCCTTAAAGGCCCTTCATTTGTCCCTCCGGGGGGAACCCTTAAAGGAACTCTACAACAAAGTGTTTTCCTGTTTGAAAGGGTTCCAATTAGAAGACTTTTCAAATGCTAAGAACATTTAATTATCCAATTAACCCTTAAAGATTGCTTGAAGTACCTTTTTTTAAAGCATGTGTGTATTAACCTGGGTAAGTGTGTGGTACAAACTCCAAATTGTTGCTCATTATTTTCTTCCCTTTAACACTGTGTAGAACTCGACACCCAGTGAGCTTCTAAAGAACCTTTGAAAAACTGTTTTTAGAATACAGGAACCTTTAATTATTCAAAACTGTTTTCTATGTAGAACCCTATTTTCCTGTCAGAAACACTAATAACTCTCTGGAAGCTAAGAACCCTTGATTACTCAACAAATGCTTGAAGAACCTTTTGTTGGTATTCCAGAGAACCATTTGAGTGATGGAGCTTTAATAATGTTTCCATATTAGAAAGTGTCTCATTCTTAGAAGAAAAGAACACGGAACCCTTAAAGAACCCCTTTTCCCCATAAGACTGAGTTAGTGTCAAATACAAAGTCCAAAGTGTTGGTCATTATTTTCTTCTGAACACCTAGAACCTCCCAGGTTTCAAACATTTCCTTTCTTGGTACTTGGAACACTTTAAGAAACGAGTTCTTCAAGTGTTTCGTAAGTGTTCATTGGATAATGCATGGTATTTATTCTCCTAACTTGGAACCATTTCTGACAGAGGAATGCTGTGTTGTAGGGTTCAACCCTAAATTGTCCAATGAACACTTAAAAAATAGTGAATAATAAATGGTTTCAAAAAGAAAAGGGTTCTTTAATTCATTGGATAATTGGAACTTGGAACCTTTTCTGATTGTAAAACACTCAAACATTGTTGTCGACCCATAATTATCCAACGAACTCTTGGAAGAACCATTTTGGTTCTAAGAAGTTCCCAAGTTCCCAGACGGTTTCCTTTCTGACGATTTCTCGTTTTTATGGTTAGCATTGAAACTTCAATGGTTCCTCCAGACAAACAACCATTGAACCCTTACACATGCCACATTTTTTTACAAAGTACCACTGATTATTTTCTTCTTAATGTCTAGAACCTCTCCGGTGTTCATCTCTTGGTCCCTGGTACGTTTATGGCTTTTTAGGGGTTCGTTTTTGGAATCAGTTTCTGTGGCAGCTGAAATGAACAGCAACAAAACAATGAGGATGGAGGGGTTTATTTTGTGGTTTTTCATTATTATGAGCAGCACTACAGCTGATACTACACACCACATGCAGTGCTACCCAGCTGTGCTAGTATTAGCAATGTGGCTAATCTCGCTAATTGGGAAGCTAGCTCATGTGTAGCAGTCATGGTGATGTATTATTAATGCGCACAAGGATACAAAGAGAGCTTGAGTTTACTAGTTAGCCGTGATCATGATTTGCTGGCGAGATATAGTTATATGCAAGAAATTGAAGCAAATAAAAGAAAAAAGCTGCTGTTTGTTTGTTTGTTTTTTTAATTCTGGCACCTCAGGAAATGGAACAAACCGTAAGAAACAATAAAAGATTGATTAAATCTGTTGGGAATTTCCAAAAGACACCAGTGTGATATGGTTTTTCACAGACACACACACACACACACACACATCTCATGCAGCTGCAGCATAAACTGAATTATAGCACCACCAGCCAAGTGAAGAGGCACTGCACTTCTTCAGGCCAACAACTTCACGCCAAACTGCAAATCTGAGCCTCTTTTACGTTTTACGAGACAAACAGCATCTGAGTGAATCCTGTTGTGCCTTTTTTTAATAAAAAAAAAATAATAATCTTTATTAGGATTTTAATCACATTAAAATGAGTGGAAGTGAAAAAGATGAGGGATTTAGACTGCAGATGGCAGGTCTGCATTATGCTGTCCATCTCTCCATCCATCTTACTCATGCACTAATGAATCCTGGACACAAATTTCTCCATCATCATCATCATCATCATCATCTCATTCTTTCTGTCGTTCCATTTTCTCCGTTTTCCTTGTTCCTCTTTTCATTTCCCACATCAGCAGCACTCTGTATCTCTGTCTCTATTTTCCCATCCTGCTAATTTTATCTCTCTCTCCACACACGCGCACGCACACACACACACACACACACACACGCACACACACACACGCACACACACGCACGCACACGCACACACAAACTCCCCTAATTGAGACGAGCGATGGTGTCTCTGGAGTGAACCGCACTGCTGGTTTAACCCGCACGTGTCTTCTGTGGAGGTGAAGAGAGCAGATGACTATATATGATTGTTCTGGACCTCTGCCAAGAACACACACACACACACACACACACACACACACACACTTGGAACAGGAGAGGAATCTGAGATCAGGGTGCACATCTACATTTCGCTGATACGGATTTCAGCATGGGGTGAGGCTGTAGATGAGAAAGTGCCGCGTTAACCACACGCACACGCACGCACGCACACACACGCGCACACACACACACACACCTTTAGACCTCTAGTCGTTTATCAGAACCGTGCAGCACCCCAGATTTAAAGGTAGCAGATCATGCATCACATCATGACTTCATCATTTTTGACTCCATGTTGTAACCGGACAGCTTCAAACCATCCACACCACAAAGGCACGCGCTCTAGGTCACCGGATCAATACAGACATACGAAATGATATAATAAGCATGCATGAACTTTACCTTGAATCAGTAATGTCAGCTCTGCTCAGGAGCTCGGTTAGGGTCAGAGCAGCTCGATCTCCTCACATGTCGGATTTTCTCCTGCTGCTCGCTTCTCCTCCATCCGGTCCGATCCGAAAACCATTTTGCTGGAGCATCCGATCAAGCAGCAGCCCATATCCTTCACTCCGAGCACAAAAAAAATAAATAAATGCAACTACGAATCCGCCCTTTTTATATGAAAAAAATTCAGAAATCCAAAAAAGTCAAAATCCCGAGGTGCTCCTCAAGAAGAAGAAAGAGGTGAAAGTGGAAAAGCTTCTCCATTTGGTGCAGCAGAAACCACACTCATGAAAAAACTCCATTATATCAAGTTGCATGACACGGACACCCCTGCATTATATCGCATCATAACCTCCACATGCTTCAGAAGAAATGTAGCGCGCGCAAAATTTTCCTCCCGAAGAGCAGAAAATCAGGATCCGGGTTAGATCATGCCTCAATCTCAGCAGAGAGTTACATCCCCTCTACATTCCCCTCGCGAACAAGAGGTTGATGATGAAGAAGAGGAAGATGATGGATGAGAGGATGCACGAGGATTCTAAAAAATAACGCACGAGAATATAACTCCCCCATTTGAACCGAATGAGAGAGGGCTGAGAGGCTGAGCACGAGGACCGGATGGGCATCAAGCTCAAGATCGGGGGTAAAATCTGGCATCTCTTGCTCACGCGCATCTGGTTTTTCCTCCCCGCGCTCCGCTTCTGCCGCTCTCCGCGCGGACTCGAGTTTAATCCACACGCGCGCGCGCACACGCGGACGGGCGCCGGAGCGCGCGCGCACAAAGCCACACGCGCGCGCGCACACCGCCGCGTATCGTTGTACCGCTGCGTCTTTCCTCCATCCGCCTTCCTCAGCTGACATACATCACCTTAATCATCATCATCATCATCATCTCTCCATTTCTGGGATAAAACATTTATAAATATGAATAGGTGTGCGTTATACAGAAATCGCGCGTGCGTACAAACAAGCCAGCGAGAGAGAGAGAGAAGTTCGCGTGCACAAATTCTAAACCCCCCCTAAAAAACTGAAACAGTGAAGAAGAGAAAAGAAACGCTTCAGTTTGTCTTCTGCAGTTAAAGAAGTAGAGGAAGAAGAGGAGGAGGAAGAGGAGGAAGAGGAGGAGTCCCGGCCTGGCTCAGACTGACTGGGGAGATATTGTGTGTGTGTGTGTGTGTGTGTGTGTGTGTGTAATCCGGATTCCTTCAGATTCACACACACACACACACACACACACACACACACACACACACACACACACAGAAACACAATGAGGAGATTTCTGTTTTAAGTAAATTAATAATAATAATAATAATAATAATAATAATAATAATAATAATAATAATAATAATAGGCAAAGTATTTACATTTTATTATTTTATAAATATACCGTCATTCTGTAGCTACAGCTATAATGGGCTGTATAAATCATGGTTTCTATAGTAACAGCTCTTTCACAGGGACTAAAGATACCAAACTGGAAAAGTTCAGTTCCTCTCCGCTGCTGTACGTGTGGAGTAGTTTCTTACACACTGTTACACACTTACACTCACTCACACACTTACTTTTTTACTTACACTTTTACACAGTTACTTTTACTTACTTACTTTCTCTCTCTCACACACACACACACACACACTACATCCAGCAGGCCTTATTTAGAGCCACTAATCAAAGAGAAACAGAGCAGATGAATGCAATCAGAAGAGCAGTAACAGGGTCATGTGATTCAGCTGGCGCATGAGGCTGATGGGAAATGAAGTCCAAGGCGGCCATTTTTTCAGGCTGTGCTGATGAACTCCTGTGAGCGGCCAAAACTGGTGCAAATACATAGTTTCAATAATTTTTACAGGTATAAAGGTACACACAGAATGTACCAAAGATATCTCCTTAATTTGACATCTAACATTTATGGAAGGAGTCTCCAGTGTCAGGTAAAGCTGTAACTTTTAGTTTTGCAACACGCTTGGAAATGAAATCCCAGTTTATGTTTTAAGTTCCCGTCGTAAACACTGGCGAGAATGAAGACAATGCAGATCTCTCTGTGTGAACTCGTGATCCTTTATTTTAACAGTACGATATGACTGTGTGCTTGTTACTCACTCACACTGAGCTGAATATACACTGTCAAACGAACGCTATTTTCTGCTTTTCTCTTATCATGTGTTCATGTTTACATCATAAATAATGATTAGTATCATGAGAGCAACATGCGTTCAGCTCACTACGCAGGGAATGATTCACCATGTGTGTGTGTGTGTGTGGAGAATGTGTTCTTGTTACAGCAGGACCTTGTGTTTCTTATTTACGATGTTTTCTCCTTCTGCGCTGGTGAGAAACCGATTTCCTTCGTGTGCAATAAATTCCTGCAGCACACCTTCATCCGACCTGCTGAGAGCGGCCAAGCAGAAACGTCCTCCCATCACATCGCCTCACGCTCTGCCCTGGAAAAAATAATAAATATATATCCAGGAAAAAAATAAATCATGGAAACAGAGTGAAAGCATTGTTGCTTTTTTATTTTGCTGGAAAACATCAGGGTGACCGTCCACAAACAACAGTAACAATAATAATAATAATAATAATAATACGTTTTTATTTACACTCCACTGTCCGAAAAGAAATGAAAGAATGCTGCATAAATAAAAGTTTATTAGTCTTATACCTGTACAGTCACGGCGACGCTTCCACCTCCTCCCTCTGAATAATTTTCTATTATTTATTTAGAAAACAATCACATTTTATATTTAGAAATCCATGACATTGAAATACAAAAAACACACAAAGCAAATACTGTGTTCACAGGACACTCTCAGGGGAACAAGGGTTCTTTAATTATTCTTCAGTGGTTCGTTGGATAAATAAGTGGTTCCTCATTTCCAGAAAAGGTTCTACTAGGAACTCCTCTCATAGTGAAACTCACTGCTGTAGAGTTCCTCCATAGAACCTTGAAGGCTTCCAAAAGAGGGACGAGTGAAGAACGGTTTAAGGGTTGAAATTCTGACAGTCTGGGCCCAGTGCGTTTAGTTCAAAGTTAAAAAAAAATGAATCAATCAATTAATCAATTAAAAATGGTGGTAATGGGTAAGAGGAAAGTTGCTTTTAAGAGGGACAGTCTCTAAGAACAAATAATTCAGCATAGTGTGAAAGTATAAATGTGCAGCCTAGGTAGATAGATAGACAAACAATAATCTAATAAATGAATATAATTAAAATAATATAAATATAAATAATTTATAATATAAATAAATTATTATATTAATTGAATAAATTAATATAAATAAAAAATTGTAATATTGTAAAATGAATAATAAATTAATTGATGCATTTCAGCACCATGGACAGCGCCGTACATTTTGCCTCTTTTAAAAACATTAATTACATATTAATCTGGTCAACAATAGAATTATTTGCTCTCCCTGAAGGGTGCAGTTATTCTTTTATAATAGAATTTCAGTTTAACCCGTGTGAAGAGAGACCACCGACCTTCTGCTTATCGCAACACACAGATGTGCAGTAATAATAATAATAATAATAATAATAATAATAATAATAGTAATAGATTTACAGAAGACTGAAACGTTTAACTCTGAGCTGCTGGTTTGAAGTAAGGTGTGCTTTTAATTTCACCATGTTTCATTAAGATTAATGATAATAATAATAATAATAATAATAATAATAATTACCTGGAACGGTCAACATGCCAGTCAACACGTGTTTGCGACGTCACGCTTGTCCCTGCTGATTTTACGCCTGGAGGAATCTGAGAGCTGAGACTGGGCATGGCCTTGGACTTGGTCACTTCAGTTCAGCGAGCGAGATTTATTGTGCTTTACGTCAACATTTAAAATGATGTGACAGTTAAACGTATTAACTATTAAATATTTACTGTTTGAGAAGTTTGCTCATGTTTACTACGAATAAATGACTGATTGACTGAATGATTGCTGTCGCTCTGCAGAACTCTGAAAGGTTGTAGGTCGGGGCTGCAGCTTTTCATTCCAGCCAATCAGGAGGCAGTTCCACACCTGAGATTGATCCGGTCCATTTTGGGATCTGTTCAATCTTCTGTTCCAGCACTAAGTGATCCGGCTGTTTCATAGAAAGCTTTGTACCAGGTTCTTTTTTCTCTGAGGTACAAACCCTTAAAAATGTAATATGCACTTTACAGCATGTGTATTTTAACTTAGACCTAAAGGTGCAAGAGTCAATGGAAGTGGTTGGTGTACAGTCCATGGTCCGGAGCCTGCTCTGTGACGTGGTGAAGATACAGAGAGTTTAGAAACTGGGAGAGTTTCAACTTCCGAACCAAGCAGCAGTGAAACTCCCCACCTTCTCGCCTACTTCTCAGGAAAGGATGCACCCAAAGTTTTTTTTTTTTTTTGCTTAAGAATAAGCACCAGCTCATCATCACGCATCGACTCCATGTTCACAGGATTATTTCTAAGGAATGCTCGCAGAATCGCGTCACGTTTAATCTGAATTTAAATGTTATGATAAATTCATCAACAATTCTTTTGCACCTCCGCATCGTTTGTTCGTGTCGCCCCGTACGTGTAAAGACCTTCAGAAAAAACATGAAATCTACAGAGTTCTTCAGCTGTCCTTCAGGAGGAACCCTGAAATGAATGGAGAACCTTACAGCAGAGTGCTTCTCTATCAGAAAGGGTTCCAAACTAGGGCTCATTTCGGAACATAAGAATCATTAAATTTACAAAGAACCCACTGAAGAACGCTTTACCTAAGAAGGTACTCTTGCTCTCTCTCTCTCTCCTTTGCTGTTTCTCTCATCTGTGTACTTCTCTCTGTCTCTCTCTATTTGTCTCTCACTCCGTCTCTATCTCTCTGCATTACTACTGTGTGTCTCTCTATCTGTCTGTCTCTCATTTTCTCACTCTCTCTCTGTATTGCTACCATGTGTATATCTCCTTCTGTGTGTCTCTCTCATTTGCTTCACCTTCTAATTTCATCTCTCTCTCTCTCTCTCTCTCTCTCTATCTCTAAATTTAAGTGGCTCTCTCAGGACTTCAGGAAAAAGAGGATAAAGAGTTCTGCTCCAAGGTCAGCCCTTCAGTACTTTCTCTCCCTCCTTTACTGTGCACCTAATGTCACTTCCTGAATACAGAGCTGTCGTTTTATTCAGCAGCGTTTATTCCTCTGAGCGAGTGTAATCCGTGGCACAGTAGCTACCAATAACTCTAGAAATGTACACCAAGATGTACATGAGAAGTACAGCTTATTGTTTTAAGATAAATGCAATATTGTAATCATTGGAAAATTCATTTAACTGCAACACAATTGTCATTTCATTTCGATCCTACAGACGGAGATGAAGCCACTGAATCCGTCCCCGTGTTCCTGAAGGCAGGTGTTTGAGCGCACGAGTTTTACAAGGTAAAAGAAGGGAACGAGGAGCAGCTGTGAGGGGGTTACGGATCAGAGGAGAGGAAGATCTGCAGAGGAACGACGGGAAAGCAAGCTCAGCGGGTTTGCACTGAAGTGCTGTTTGGATGGGCAGTGAGACAGAAAAAAAAGTCAAAGAGAGAACAAAGTGAATGGGACTCGTTTAAAAAGAGAGCAACCTCATTTCTCATTCACACGCCTCGAGCGGCTAAAAGTAGACGGAGTGAGAGAGAGATAAAGGGAAGATGTGTGTGTGTGTGTGTGTGTGTGTGTGTGTGTGTCAGCCCTGTTTCACCATCAGGAAGCTCAGCAAAAAAAAAAAAAGATCCTTGAATTTCTAGACAGCTCGAATCCAAACTTTTGAAATTGAAAGTGACCTTGAAGAGTTTCTTAGATACAAAGACTATAAAACTAAAATGCTATCACATGAAAGCTCTGTTCTGTTTTTATGTATTACAGCTGGATATGATCTAACGACCGGCTCGTGGTGTAGCCAGGAATGAGCTTCAGGTGGAGACGAGTGAGGAAATCTGCTAAATCACATCACAGAGCGATCTGTACAATTATGCTGATACATGTGACGCACTACTGCATTTAGGTGGATTCCAGACAGCAGTATAAAGGGCTGATGGCAGGAAATTGGTATTAAATTATTTAACACACAATCTGTCATCAACTGATCTCATGATCTTAACCCTCGGGGGAGTCGGGTTTATTCTGGGCATTTTTTATTTTTCCTGTATAAATATTTGTAGGTATCTGGAATCATTTCTTTCCTAGCCTGATTTGTTTTCTCACCTTAACACACTATATCAAAACACTCAAAAATGCCAAAAAATTCAGATTCGAGATTTTTTTCTTCACTCAAACGCATACACATAATGACGTACGTAACGTACTGAAACAAGGAAACAAATCTCTGATTTTGTTTTGCTTAATTTTTCTTGATTTGCTTTGTTACCCAGCCCGTAACCATAAGACAAAATCTGACTCCACGGACTCCAACATCTTTTTTCCCAATTTGTTCCTACAACAAAAGATGCCAAAGATATTCCAGTAAATTACAATATATAATTTATCCACATCCACATCATGAATTAATTACTGCGATCTAATCAGAAGGATGCATTTTAAGTCAGGATTAGCGCACTCTCGCTGCCTGCTGTGTGTGTGTAAAGTCTAATCTTAACCCATGTGATCTGATCTACTCACAGACTGATCAGGAATAACAAATTACACATATGAAACATGTTCAGTATTCAGTGTTCAGTGTTCAGACGCGACATCCTGTAGACACGCCCACTGCCTGGCATGAAAACTCAGTCATTACATCATAAGTGAAAATCTCCGATAAGCAGCAAGAGGTGAGCCGAACTGTCGTCCGCCATGTTTGCTTAAAGTCCTAATACGTTATCGTTTCCATAGTAACAGCTCCTTCACAGGGGCGTGTATGGCAGATGCTCCACATAAATGAATATAAAAATATGTCATTGTAGATGTGGTGAAGTAAAGCTGTAAGGTTTAGCTTTTGGAGGTTCTTTGTGTTTTCTCATTAACATAAGTTGATTTATTTTTTATTATTATTAACTTAAAGAGACAGAAAAAAAGAGAGGCTGATGAAGGAATGACTGTTTATAGCTGCTATAACGTAAATGAGAACAGGAACTAACTTGTGTCATGTATCTATCCATCCATTCATCCATCCATTATCTATAGCGCTTTATCCGTCTGGGTCGCGGGGAAGCTGGAGCCAATCCCAGC
>JAQMYM010000005.1:20720267-20743137 GCA_030014255.1 Parauchenoglanis ngamensis
GAAATCCGCGCTCTCACCACACACGCTCTCACACTCCACACCGCTCACCACCAAACTCCCAGCATGCACCAGAGAGATACAGAGAGAGAGAGAGGGAGAGAGAGAGAGAGAGGGAGAGATAGAGAGGGAGATGGGGAATCAGAAAGATGGGTGATACTGCACAGTTAGAGGAGGCTTGAAAATAAGTTAGAGGGGTAATAATGCTAATGCAGCAGCAGCAAATTTCTAGATCAAAAGTTTTATTAGTGTGCTTTTAAAAAAATAGTTTTTTGTCTCTCTTGAAATGGTGTGTCAATAAGACTTGTATTGGCCATGAACAGATTACTGAACCGGGAACTTGCAGCTAGTTCAGCATAACAGCAAACTAGCGCTGTGAACAACTTGCATAATAGACGTAATCATAGATAACATATGATGTAAAGTGAATACAGAAGGTTCCGTTAATGGTTCCACATCAGTGGCAAGAAATGGTACAGTGTCGTACAGGTGTGAGTTCACACGTTAAACTGCTACCAAGATCACAGGAATGATGAGCTGAGGAAAACATAACGGCAAAGAGAAACTATGTGGTGTTTTGCAAGTGGAAAGGAAACGGGACGTGTGATTGGGTAACTCTTTTCTTCATCCTGTTCCTATGATCAGCAGATGCTGATTGAGACCTTGGCTACGAAAAGTTTCAGGAAATGATTAACAAAATGTTTGAACTCTCATAATTTAGTTTGGGTGGTTCTTCTGCTCGTCACGGTCTACCTTATACAAGCTCTACATCCAGGTTCTTTCAGGTACACACGTGTACGCTTTCTGCAGTGATATTGCGCAGAAATACAGTAGCTGGAGGAAAAGCATCAGTAATATTAAATGATATTGTACAAAAATTAAAGCAAAGAAATGAACAAGCAAAGGAGAAGAAAGTAAAGACAAAATGCAGGAAAGACTTGGCGAACACATGGAGTGCCCATGGATTCAGCTCACATTTGGGAAAGTCCAGCTACATAAAATTCCTCATGTGCAAAAATGACCAATTCACCTGAACGGAGACTCCTGTTACCGTTTGAGGTCTGACCATTAACGATTAGCTCAAGGCTAGAATAATTGAAGTGGTTATGTTGGTTCACTTCACCACTTCTGACCAGCGTTATGGATTCTGAAAGAATGATGAGATGTCTTGAACATTAGGTGGAGAATTTCGGCTTCCATCGTGTTCGGTAATATCCGAGAGTTTAAAGCACCTATGCAACTGTCAATCATTCCAAACTCATAAGTTGATTGGCTCACCTGCTGTTTTTATTGGGTGGGTGGGGAAATAAGGCCCTTTTGGCGTGTTTTCCGTACCTGTGTTAACACTGATGTTACAATGAAGAACTTTGAAGCAAAATCCATGATTAACTAATTAATCATTGCTCCACAAATACTGTAGAATCTGTTTTTGGAGGGTTTTTTTTACATACACTATGGTTCTGCTCCAGTATTTTTTGAGTGCTTGGACCGTAATGCTGAAATATTTTGCTGGAAAATGACAACAGTTAACAGACGACCGCTGACATTGAGTGTAAACGCACAAACTAATGAATAAAAATGATCAAATGTTAAGCTGCGAGACTAAAAATGAAACTGATAATGAACATAAATGCTCGCTGGACTGCTACATGAAGCAGACAAAAGAAGAAACTATAATATCCTCCTCAGCCTGGATTTCTGTGGTTCATCACAGCCATGCTTTACGTCACCACCTGAACACGGAGAGGATCTGATCCTCCACCAGGATCCCTCAGGCCTCAGTAGTCGGTCCGCCTCTTTTCCCCTTTATTCTCAGTAATGGGATATCTTCACATCAATTCTCCTGCCTCAATTATGGTTTTGACGCTCAATCTTTCCTGCCATCAGACGCCCGTGTAGCTCGCTCGATCTCAGGATGCGTGGCAGACTTTTCATTATGCGTGGCAGCTCATCAACCACAGCTGAATCCCAGCAAGACCAGGCTCACAATTATTCAAGAAAATGCCCAGGCTTTCATCTTGCAGTTTTAGCATGACGTTTCAGAAGGCTCTGATGACTTACATGCAAAAAATAGACAACAATCCGTCTTTTATTATGATCAATACTCTGGACAGTACCAAAATAATGAAGATAGACCTATAAACATCATCGGCGATCAGTTAAGATCAGATACATTAATCATTGAGGCCAGCGTAACAAGAAAACAGTGAAAGACAAAGATATGGAGAGGAAAAAAAGGAAAACTGTGAATGCTATTTTTAGACTATATATATATATATATTTCAGACTCTAAGGGCTGAGATAAACATCATTGCCTCCACAGTGCAGCACAATACACCTTTGATATTTGCAGATCAGCTGTCAGCTCTGCTCAAAGACTCCCAAACAGCACCGAGCCGTGTGTGTTCTCGCACAAAGACAGGAAACAATGTGCCTTATTTCAGAGACAGAGTCATTCAGTCGATGTCAAAAAGAACCGCTACACACGTCCCATTGAGGGCGCGAATGACACAGGCAGGGTGCGGCTCTTATTCTCCGTATTCCCTCGGCGGGGATGATTTTTTTCAGAGCCCTTTCATTTTCTAAAGGGGAAATTCTTGCCCACATGAACAGCGCTGCTGAAAAAATATCCTCATCCACACAAAAACGATTTGAAGATGCTTACATGAGCACGCCAGCGTGGTGAACATAAGTCATAAACTGTTACATCAAACATATCAGGAATAATGTTAAGAGCAAACTTGAGAAAGCGAAATTGGTGAAAAAACATTACATGGGGGAAAAAATGGTATATTGATGATGTGGAACTGTTGCTTCACATGGACATATAAACGGCGACGCCACATTGCGCTAAATTCTATTGGGTGGAATACGTTGACACGTCCCCCATCTTGGTCAGGACAAAACTGACCTGTAAACCAGTGCAAGTCAGTGGGGAGCTGCGGGTCCATCCATCCATCCATCCAGCTATAGCTCTTATAACGATGTATAACTGCAAAGATGACATTTAAGTTGAGCGACTCATTGAACTACATTATCTTTAATGTTCCCTGAGTAAGGTTACCGTTACCCAGCGTGAGTTTGCCATATAAAATAATCCTGAGGTAAATTGCTAAGTAACCTGTTATACATTCACCTGTAGGCCTACTTTCATTTCATAATGAGAAAGTGGCTATAATGAGTTTAAGAGAACTTTAATAGCTTCACCATTAACTAGGTAGGATAGTTGTGTTTAGTAGTGTTAGATAACTAATGTTACTAGCATAATGCTAACTTACTCTAACTGGTTACAACCCTAGCCTAGTTACAATAGCACTCAACATAATGTTGTAATTATGAAATACCGAAAAACAATTATGCAGTTTTACCTATGAAAGTTTATACCAGTAACACAGGTTTCCATCATTCAGCGTTTATTTCAAGCCCAGCTAGCTCTACAGTCCGGCATTTTCAATCATTTTCAGTCAGAATGTTCTAGCAATCATTGCCTTTCATTCTTTCACCAAAAACAATTCCCGGCCCAATACGGCACGGTGCTGATGTACAAACAAGAAGCCAATATGGTGTCAGTATGTATATGTCTGTGCTGCTTAAGATTCCACTCAAATCCACTGAAAAGACAAAAACACTTGAAAGAAATATCTGTATGTGTGGGCGGGGCGTCCGTGTAGACTCCGCCCTTATCTTAACCTTTGCAGCTTTTATTCTTGTGATTGAGGTTACTCGTGTTGTGTCTGTATGCACAATGAACATGTTTCTAGTCCTCTATTCACGCACATCACACCTTTCTTTCTTTTTGTCTTTTTAAATTTCAGTGACAGTAACACTTCCTCGCCTTGTCAGAGGCGCTTTAAACTGAGTGTGACGGTCGAGATGGTGAGAGAGATAACTGAGGCGGGTCCCTAAAATCAATTTGCTTTATTTGCTTTATAAAAACAATTGCTTTATTTGCTATACTTTACTTATTTATCTACATATTTTATTTAGATTTTATTCATATTTTAAATTAATCACCAGTCGTGTGCTAAACAACAATGGCCTATGAGTGCAAAACAAGATAATTATCTATATTGTGATTTTTTTAATTAAGCCTAAATAAATAAATAAAAAAACACAAATAATTATCTTATAAGGTTTAGTTGTAATTTTCTTTTTATTCTAATATATTTGTTTATTTTTAAATGTTTACATTTTTTTATGTTTTATGATTCATTTTTTTTTTTTTTTTTATTAAACATAAGTTTACTACAAAACAGAACTGCCATGGGTTAAACTTGTCTTACAAAGTGCAGGATGTAATGGTCCACTGTGGGAAATTATTAAGAAAGAAAGAAAGAAAGAAAGAAAGAAAGAAAGAAAGATTGTAAAAAAATCTAAGCTAATAACTTCACTAGATGTTAGACAGCGAGTTTAAACTAAGCTAGGTTAACTAGCTAGCAGAGTGCATGGCTAACTCATAAGTCTTTGTTAACTCATTTATTATTTTATAACTAAGTAGCTTGAAGTAAGTAAATACTGTGAAGTCTGTAATAAAAAAAAATTAAATAAAGATATATTTTTATTCTCTGCAATGTTTTGTTTGAAACTTAAAGCCACATTCGATGGATCAAACACAGCATGTGATCACAGAGGTTCCCGTTTCATCGCTATTTTTAAAAATAATTTTTAAAAGAAATTTTAAATGTGGATATATTTAGGCCTAATAAATAAATAAATAAATAAATAAATAAAGTTGCAAGTTATGAAATCTAATCTCATATGGTGCAATGCAATTGAATGAAACTATGTATATATTTAATGTTTAAATGCATCTTTTTTGTTTATGTTGCTGAATTGTTGAATGCAGCACATTAACACTGTTTTAACACACATAAAGCTCATCACTCGTTCTTACCTACCTGCATTTTCTCCCACGCTGCTCCGGTTCTCCATGCGTGCCCGTGGGTCCTAATTAAAATATGACAGGCCCACAGTGCGGTGGTAAAAAATAAGGTTAACTTAATCATGCTCTGAAAGGTCGCTGGCTCATCTACTCTGGAATCTCGATGAGCTGATATCTAGTGGCACAATGCGAGATGAAAGATTCATGTTGAGGCGGTGAGACGTTCTAAAACGACTTCAGAAATAAATCTACTCGAATGTGTAAAACGGCTCGGCGGCCAAAGGACCACTGTGTTGCACTTTTTCTTTTCTTTTTTTTTTGGAGGACTTTTTCACTTCATGGGTTTCTTTATTTACAGCGTATTGCAGATGTTCGATGAGCCGTTTCACTTCGGCCGGGTCTGAATACTGATATGCGCAGTTTCAGTGTTAATATGAACTGAACTCTGAACCACCAGTCCAGTGAATTGTGGTGACGTGGAAGAAACTCCTCTGTCCTGAAGAGCTCAGAAAAAAAAATGTTACAAAGCACTGACACTGAAGACACCTTCAATAAACGTTAAACTTAAAAAAAAATTCACCATATCAATGATATGTTAATCAATTTATGAGAATGCATTAATATAAACATGTGATTTGCAGCTGTGCTTCTGTCAGAAAATTAATCAACATCTGACCAATCAGAGTCCAGAAATAAACGCTCTGTGATATAAAACGCTTTGTGACCCATGATAAAGAAAACTCCAGCAGTTGTAGAAATATGAAACAATGCCTATAGAACACGTTGTTAACTGCGGTGTTAATTATCATCTCTGAGAGTTGGTCATCATCCCTCTCGTCGCTCCCAGCAGCTCTGATTTCTCTGCACTGTCTCCTCACATTTAGCTCTGCGGAGACGGACAGCGGCCTTCATGGCCAACGACAGGAAAATTGTGCGGAGGAAATGTGCTGAGAGAGCCTTTCAGCGAGGCTAATTTCAGGGTCAGAACCCACCAACAAGCAGCTCTGCTGTGTTAACCCTCCTGTCCTGTTCACCACCTAACATTCTGTCCCAATCTGCCCGTCTGTCTCCACAACACAACTGGCACAATTATTACACAACAGTGCAGCCAAACCCTGGAATCTGATTGGTCAGAATGTGTTACTATAGTAACAGCTCATTCACACGGACTTGTACAAGGAACCATACATGGAAAATAGACCGATTTATAGTAATTAATAAATGCTATGGTGAAGTTTTCTGTCAGGAGAAATGTGTTTACGTATCGTTTATGGTTATTAGGTTATTACGTTTATTAATCGTTATTAGTTTCTGGTGTCAGCGCATAGAGTTTGCACTTGTTTGAGGTTTCTTTTTTAAAGGCTTTTTTTTCAGTCTGGTGAGGAAACGACTATGCTGAGAGAACTTTTTTACCTAAAAAATAATGTTTATTTTTAATGAAAAAAAAAGAAATTAATTAAGTAATCCAATGTAATTAACCATCAAGTAACAATGTGAATCAACGCAGTGCTCTCTCCTTCTCACATGCGATCCCTTTCTCTGTATCTCTTTCTCTCTCTGTGTCCTTTCTTTCACTCTCACTTCATCTGTCCATCTCTCTCCATCTCTACTCTATCCATCCATTCATCTTTCACTCTATCTATCACTTATCTGTTTTTCTCTCTCTCTCCTCTCATCTCTCTCACTCTCTCCCTCCTTCTCTCAGTTAAACATCATTCATTAGGAAATAAAACACTGGTTCATCTCTCTATAATGCGCTAATTACCCTTCCTTCGTCTGCTTCACAATAAACTGTCAGGTTTTTTTTAATTACCTTAACATCTCTGTCCTGCTCGACTACTGTTTTTTTTTCCACTTCTTGACTTAGTCCAGACCCACCATAACCCATCCCAGCCCACCCATAATCAGTCCAGGCCCACCCATGATCAGTCCAGGCTCACCAATTACCCTGTCCAGGCCTTAACATAACCAGACCCAGCACAACTATAAACAGTCCAGGCCCACCCATTACCAGTCCAGACCCACCTCTAGCCAGTCCAGGCCCACCCATCAACCAGTCCAGGCCCACCTCTAACCAGTCCAGGCCCACCCATTAACCAGCCCAGGCCTTAACATAACCAGTCCGAGCACAACTATAAACAGTCCATGCCCACCAATGACCAGTCCATGCCCACCCATTAACCAGTCCATGCCCACCCATTAACCAGTCCAGGCCCACCTCTAACCAGTCCAGGTATTTAAAGCTTCTAATCATGATACATCATTGATGTGGTGTTTTATTTACAGCTTCTGAAAGTGAAAGTATTCATATACAGTAGTTTCAGCATTCTGTTTTTCAGATATACTTGTTTTCTAGCTTACAGGAACTTATATTTACTCTCAGTACATGGGGGAAAACCTAAGTTTAGGTCTCATTTATTTTTCAGTTCTATTTACAGGTTTGTGTGAGTACAAGTTTTTTCTGTACCGTGAAGGAGCACTCATACATATCTCTTAAGCCTACAACTGTGTTAGTGTGTGTGCGTGTGTGTGTGTGACTGTGTGTGTGTGTGTGTGTGTGTGTGTGTGCGTGTGTGTGTGCGTTTGTGTGTATCACTAGCAAACACACTCGGAGGGGAAGTCACAATGAAAGACATAGAAGGAGAGTCAGGGGAACATGCAGAACACACACACACACACACACACACACACAAGCACACACACACACACAAATATACCCAGGGACACATATTTTTATCTTTATATTTCACATTTTAGCAGGTCCATCAAACCCACTGCGAATTCATGACTCACAGAGTGTATGTATCTCAGTGTGTATCTGTGTGTGTGTGTGTGTATGTGTGTGTGTGTGTGTGTGTGTGTGTGTTTCTCTTTACAGTAGCTCTGTAAGTGGGTTTCAGAAAATATCTGTCCCATACTGCTACTGCACTTCAGAGGCCATGGGAGATGCAATCATTTCACTACACTGTATTACTATATCATATTATATTTCTACTAGAATATATTAACACTCTATATTTCTGCATACTACTATGCTCCAATCTATTATACTTCTACTAATCTACACTGTTACAGTATAATAATTGTTCTTTACCATACTATTGTACTATACCATACTTCCACTAAACTGTAGTACTACATTATACTACTGCAATAGTAATATGCTACACTGTACTGTACTTCTACTAAAATACATTGTTACAGTATAACCCTTTTACTGTGCCACACTACTACACTACAACATGCTTCAACTAAACTATAGTACTATACCTCAGCAATATTACTATGCTAAACTGTACTGTACTTCTACTACATTATACCGTTACAGTGCAGTTCGTTTACTATGCCATACTACTATGCCATGCTTTTACTAAACTGTACTGCACTACTGTACCATACTTCTGCAGTACTACTATATCACACCATACTCTACTTCTACTAAGCTCCACTGTTACAATACAATAATGCTACTTATGCCATTCCACCATTTGTGTACTAAACTACAGTACTACACTATACTTCTGCACTACTGCAGTGTTGCCCTGTACTATACTTCTATGAAACTACAATGTTATAATAGAAGACTATTATTTTACCATAATTCTACTAAACTATGGTGCTTCTGCAATACTACTATGCTGCACTGCACTTTTGCTAAAATATACTGTTACAGTACAATAATGTTACTATACCATTCTACTATACTACCATACTACCAATGTCTACTAAACTACAATATTACAATATACTCCTCCATTACTATTCAACTATTATCATATACTAAATACTATTCCATCATACTATCCCCCACAATGTTTCTATACTATTTATGATACAATATACTACTACTATCTTATACATACACCATAATATAGAGCAGCATTTCTATTACACCATACTACTTTAATTTACAACACATTATTACAGATATTTGATTCTACTATACTATACCTTTAGTGTAATATACATACTATAAACAAGTAATACTATACAACTATATTATTATATATGTTTGTGTTACTGTACTTCTATACCAACATATGCTACACTATACTACAGTATAATAAGATGGATTACAAAAGGCTATGCCATACTACAGTATACTATACTCCACATATGCCATACTATACTTTATTGCATTGCACACATGGATTATAATTTAACATATGACACTATGCTATAGTACTGTACTACTATATTGTGCATATGCTATTATATATTGTAAAGTGTTATACTGTTCTGCACACATGCTATTCTATACTACAGTATGCTACACTCCCCACAAGCTATAGTCTAGCATATTATCATTTAATATAATATATTATATTGTAGTGCACACAAGCTGTACTATACTACAGTGGACTATACTATTGAATAATACACTATACTATGCTATAATGCTGTACTACTCTAAAGCACATATGCTATACTGTACTATGGAATACTATACTGTGCTGCACACATAATGTACTATACTGCAGTATACTATAATATGCTTATACTATACTATTGCACATTATACTGTACTACATTGTACTATACTTTACTGCACACATGGCATACTGTAGGCTATGACATATAATACTATACTATAGTGCTATACTACTACACTGAGTATATGCACTGCACTATAGTATACCATATATTTTGTATATATTGTAAAGTATACCATATAGCACACAGTATAATATATGATACTACAGCATGTGATACTATATTATTACTGTAGTACAGTATACTCTGACACCAGGTTTACACAACCATTGGCCCAGTCAATCTGACCCACATCAAGCTTCACATGTCACACATAACTTCACAAGTTTATTAGTACATAATAATATAACGTGTGTTTTTATTGTGAAATTAAAAAGAAGCATAAACATTGCATTTTTAACTTTTGAATAACAGGTATAAATTGTTGTATATGTTGTATAGAAGGCTTTTACGTCTTGGCTTAGCCTAATTTTCCCGCACCTTTTATTGTCCATTTATTGTTGAACTGTCCCGCTCTATTGCAGAACACTTCACTGAAAACGGAAACTTAATCAGAGCAATTAGGCGAGAATATTTCTCCATATATAAACTACAATTTTTATGATTCTCTTTGAGTGAGACATTCATTATTTAAAATACGTTATTGCACTCTGTCTGATGCCAATCAGTACCTCCTCATCTGGTAATTAAAATTCGGCATGGATTGTGGGAAAGGTTAATGGAAGGAGTCCTCTGATTTGAAAAGTTTAAATTAACAATTTCTAATAAATTGTCTGACACGCTTCCTATAAATAATTCAAATCTCCCGTCGTGCCTCCAGGGCCGGTTTAGAGAAATTAAGAGCATGTAAGAGAGGAAAATAGGCCAGAGATGGAGGAGAGCTAAGCGCCCGGCCACACAGTCCTGTTAGCATCGGAACCTTCTTTTGTGGCAAAATAAACATTGAAAAAGCACCAGTACTGCTTATATGATACGGTTTCAGTTCAGTAATATATTGTTGAAATGTCTTGTCTGACTCAGCACACACTGTTAATAGCTTAACAGTAAGATAAGATTTGCATTTTGTTAACATGTTTTCGCCTCGATATTTTTCCACTCATTCAAATGCACCGTGCATCATCCTTATTTTCAATCGTTAGTGTCTGACAACACCCTAGTGATTACTATATATAGCATTAAGGTTATGTGACATAGTGGTAGATAATGTCACAGGAAAGAAATCATTCCCCGAGGTGCAACTCTCAATTTCTTAGAACCTACTACAAGTTTTTTCCTTGTGAATAAATAAATCGGCAAACGTCAAACAAATCTGGTGTTCTTTAAGGTTCTGTGCGAGGTGTTCTCCTAATTTTCTCTATCTTTGGGAAAGATGCATGAACATAGAATAAATTTCCTTCATCATACTGATTTACTATAATGTACTACTAAAATGTACAATAGAAATAAACTTTAATTAAGTTCCTCACATGGGGCACCAACAAGTAGGTGCGGCACTGTAAACCCTGGCAAATAGAAAGAAAGAAAGAAGCATTACAAAGTTTGAAGTTATATAGAGCAATTCCTTTTAACAAGTCCACTTTGTACCACTTTATGTATATTATATTTGCATCATTTAGCAGAGAGCCTGATCCAGGGTGACGGACTGCAGGTAAACGCAACTGAGTCAAAGATTTCTTAGTTTTATTTAATTACTGCTCCTTACAGTGCTTTGGCAAAGTAGCACACATTTCATTGCATTCTAATGACATGCAATTTTTTTCATTGAGATGAAAGATGTATCACAACCTATAACAAATTACTTACTGAAGAAAAGGTGTTCAGATAAAATGCCATGCAAAGTGTTTTACAAGGTGTACAACAAACCAAATAATAGTGTGTGCAGGCTCACACACACACACACACACACACACACACACACACACACACAGTATGTTCCTACATTAACAAAAAACAACAATGGTCAAACATGAATATAAATGATAACACATTTATAAGTCATTATTTATAGTCATATATAAATAATTACATTTTGGATTTTTTCAGTATTTAGATGATGGCACGTTCATCTAGCATCAAGCATCAAGCATCATCGTATTTTCTCTTTAAAAAAACCCGCAGATCGAACGAATGTGGGAAAAAGTCGCCCATAGTTTCGCTGCAGGCGAAGATGAGATGAATCAATATTTCTGAACTCAAAATAGTTGATGCTTCCTCGCTGTGGTTTATTTTTGCATCGAAAGACTGCTCTCATGCACAAGTATGTTTGTTAAATATCTTATAAATATAATACATTTGTGAAATACAATTGTATTTCAGTGCAATGAGTTGGTGAAAATTCTATATATTTTATAGTATAATTTCATCAACCGTGGATAAGGTGCAGTTAAAACAAACACTTGAGTCAATCTTTTAAAATTGTTCCAGCACAATTTAAATGAAATTCAGGGGGGAAAGTTTAAACAGGATATATGAATCAGCGATAAATATGGGTTTGATCCCCTTATGGAGGTTAGCGAAGCCGGTTTGGGACCGAAAGGTTACTGGTTCGATTCCCAGGACCAGCAGGAAGAACGGCTGGGTGGATGGAGGGAGTGAATGGATCCCTCCTCTCCGCATCCATGGCTGAAGTACCCTTGAGCAAGGCACCTAACCCACTGCTCTGGGTGTGTGTGCACTTCTCACTTGCGTGTGTTCTCTGCTTGGACGGGTTAAATGCGGAGGAATAAATTGTACCTTGCTTGGTTCAGTTTAAATAAAATATTTTTGAATAAAAAAAAGTTTTGCTAACTGCTGAATTAAAATCAAGTCTTGTTGGTTAAGCCCAGTTAAACACTTAAATGCTCAAACAAATCCAAGACAACAAAAGCACCACTGAACTACACTAACTGCTTCTTTTTATTTGCTGCACTCACGATCCACTTCCTGCTCCAAGCCATTATGGCTTCATCAATTCACTTGGTTCCAAGCATTTTATTTTCCTTTTTTCCTCATTTTTCTCCCCCATGTAGAACACTGAAAGCGTTCCAGCCATTACTCCGCTCTAATCAAAAGCGTTCTGCACGGCTCCATTTTATTCCAGCCCGCATTACCCCGTCACCGTTACGCCCCTCCACCCACTCGCTCACTGCAATAAATACAATCGCTAAGGCCTATAAAAGAGCAAAAGTGCATCGTGGGGGAACTGTTCTAATTTATGTGAAATTAATTGGGGGAAAGTAGGCTTTTTTCATGCTAGGCTCATTTAGGAAAACGTAATTAAACTTGCAGAGGAGAAAATAATGATGTGAGTGTAAAAAAAAGAAAAAAGAAATAAATAACGGGAGCAGTCGAGCGGCGCAGAGCGTCTGTTTGAGGCGAGTAAACAACGGATTTGAGCGAGATCTCCTGCAGGCGCTGAGCCACCAAAGGTCACGCTGTGTGGAGTCTGCTCTCGGCAAACCGCAGGCAGAGCTCTGCTTTAGGATGGTGCCAATAATTCTCTTAAATCGTGTAGAAGCACGGTTCAGACTGTAGAATTAATACAGAAATGTACGCATCATTATCTTTCACAAAACAACAACGTACACAAGAGATTAGCATCCTGGTATAACAAGCAGCTAATGAACTTTTAGGTATTAAAAATCAGACTAATTTCTGGTTTTAGTCCATCTTTACAGGCAACACTAAACTTTTAGAAGCTACACGTTGCATTTTTTTAGTTCATCCACCCAGATTCTCAATGATCTTCGGGCATTCGGTGTCATAATAATTAAACTGGATGAAGCACCAAAAATCTGCTCGGTTTTTTTTTTGGAAAGGATTTAAGGATTTACACCACAGCGCTGTTGAATTCTCAGGTTTACATGAATGGACTCGTTCTAATTCGTTAACATTTCCATAGTAACGGCCGATTGACAGGGACGAGTGCTGCGGCCACTCCACCTAAAAGGATTTCCAGATGTGTTGTGATGTAAAGATTTCTGTAAGGGTAGGTTTATTTGATATTTTTAGCACCGCATTCACACCTTGGAGTAATTTATCACTAAGTCATCACCTGTTATGCTTTTAACACGAGGAGGAATTCCGCAGGGTTCTATATGGAACCTTTTCCTTAGGTTCCTCCACAGTGACAAACTGAAACTCCCTTTGTTTGTATAAAGTGTGTAAGTAATGCTGTTATTAGTCACCTTTTTGTTTTAAGATTCTTTAATAATTTTATGTTGTGTGTTTTTTGGTGTTTGTAAGGAAGCTCTTGCCTTTACACGCGGGACCGTTATCTGGAATTGGACCTGAGATAAAGCGGGTTCGAGGTTAAGCGGATTCGAGGTTCTCTGTCCTGAATATCACAGCTCGACCGTTACGGCTGCATTAAAATGATAATGAGCTGTTTTATTTCCTCCAAGCACCAAGTTACATCCTCACGTCTGCCTCCATATCTCTTCTTTTAATTTCCTGTGAGTCATACACTGTGTGAAGTGATGTGATAAAACCACAGATTAGTTCACTCAGGGATCGTTCTGTACAGACCACGAGAGTATAAGTAGCAATACTCAGGCCAAATGAGACTGAGAGCAAACCAAATCTCAGAGTAATGAGCCCAGAAGATGAGTATTAAACCATGATCTAAGCTTTCAGTACTGGAACCCAAAGCAAGACAGAGTAATAATATTCAGGGCAGTACTCCGAGAAACGAAGCTGACCACAAACTAAGCCTCAGAGAAATGATACCCATACCTTAACTTGGAGTAATGACATCCACAATGAGTACTGGTACTGAGAACAAAAATTAACTATTTACCCCTCAAGCCAAAACTCATTATTAAGACTTGAACTAATACTCTGAGAGACCCAGAACCAACCACAGGTAATGAGCTCAGATTAAGAGCATCAATACTAAGACAAAGGCTCTAAGGTCTTACACCAAAGCCAAGGCCGAGTAATAATACTCCAAGCAATAATCTGATTCATGACGCTCCGAGCAAACTCGGAGTAATGACAGCCAACAAACCTAGATGAAGAGTATTGATACTAGGACCAAAGTCCTAATTATTCAGCCCCAGTAACAATACTCAGAACAATACTCTGAAAAATGAGACCCAGAGTAAACCAGAACCCGACATTGAATCAGAGTAATTAGCATAGATAAAGAGTATTGATACTATGAGCAATTCTCTAAGTATTCACACCCTAGCCAAGACGAAGTAATAATACTTTAAACAATGTTCTGAGAATTGAGGATATGAGCAAACCAAAACTTAATTATTCAGTCCTAAGCCAAGATTGAGTAATAATACTCAGACCATTATGACAAATAAGAGCCAGGCAATGACTCGGAGTAAAAACCCCATAGAACACAGAGCACTGATGCTAACACTAGTACTGTAAGTACTGACACTTAGGTAATGAGCCCAAGACAGTGACTCCTGAGCATTAAGAACCAGGTCAGGTCCACGCGTCTGTGATCTTCAGAGTTCTTGACCTTAAGAGCAGCGTCCGGAAGCTGGACGCGTATCGATCCGGGAGTACGTGCCGCACTGACACGCTCCTCCTTATTTGCACTTTGATGTAAAATCAATAACGTTAGAAAGCATTGGCCACTTTTTCACACACCTTTTAACAAACACAGTGCGTTTTATATTAAAAAGCGGCGAGGCTTTGAGACGTCCCTGTTTCCTTTCTCCTTCCATTATTTTTGGTGTAATTACTGAGAAATGAAAGGTGAAGAATAATTTCCGAATGAGCATGACTCTGAAATATAAAATATTGGGAACTTAATCTCCTAAAGAAATAAGCTCATTAAGTTCAGTTTCGTCTCATGTTGCTGTAATGTGTAACTTATTTACGCCGCTGTTTTCCCCGCAGTAAACGGCGTTCTGTACACAGCTGCACTTTATTTTACCTGTGAACGTGTCATGACTGTGATCATCGCGGGCTTCGGGGGTTTCACAGGGCAGATTGTTGTGATGCAGAGTTTTAATGTAGCACTGTTATTGGATTTGGGAAGGTGCAGATTCATATTGCTTGTGCTAAATGATTTAGGATTTCATTTACAGACGGATAATTGATTCACAGCCGTTTAACACATTATGAATTTGCGAAGTGTCCAGTGTCCTAATCAGGTTTATGAAGATAAATCCGTTAAGCTTTGCTGCACTAACTATTCTCCTGCCCAGATATTTTCATGTCCTCATTATGTAAAGTGTAACATGAGGCTCGCAGAGATTACAGATCCATAGGCAGAAGGTTAAAGAACATAGCTAATACTGTTACATTTTGGATTCTGATTGGTGAGAAGGTTTTGGTTAATCTTCTATAACAGCGGCTCTGACAGTAGTGACGTTTCTATAGTAACCGCTCATTCACATGGGCGTTTACAGTGCGCTCTGCATAAACACATTAAAAACGTGTGTATGCGATGATCTGCTAGGAGGCGTTTCTGTATCCTGTCTCCAGTGTGAGCGCTGTGTAACAGGCGGAGGTAAAGCTGGAACTGTAAGGGTTCCACATCTCCAGGATAGAGGAGTTTACACTGCGCTGCACTTTCTCACCCACCTTATTTGTCTTATTAACTTCAAGAGAGAGAATAAAGAGAGGGAACGACTGTTTATAGCTGCTATAATATAAGGGAGAACAGGAACTGACTTGGTTTGTGAACATTAAATGTGACTATAACAGTGTTGACGTCATAAAAATTTTAATTGGCAAATTGCTTTGGTGTAGGAAGAATAAAACTTTTGGTTTATTTGAGGTTAATCAAAGATTCGTGTGTTTAGACTAAGTATAATGGCTATAATGTCTGATGTATCAAGGAATCATTTGTACGCAACACCATCTACACCTATTTCGAAACAGTTCTGCAAACGTTTGTTCTCTCAGGTTTAAAATCTGTCGAAGCTCTTAATGAATTAATGAAATGATTTTTAAATGACTTGACGATGATGGCTCTCAAGACACTCTGCAATCTGCAATCCCACCCTCTGAGCCAAAGTCTTCTTTAAGACGTCCAGCAGAGATTATGACATCGGTGTCCTTGGTGATCATCCTTACTGCCTGATTACAGCAGAGCCCGGAGAGACGGAGCTGTCAGACCCAAACTCCTGATCAGAGCACACTCAGATTACACCACGCTGCTGAATGCTGAAGTCTGGGCTGGGATTGGTCACAAGGTGTTGATTGATTTTCTATCAGAGTCTTTTGTTTATTCGACAATTTTTGGTAACAAAACTGTTAACATTTAAGTCAGTTGAGAGAAACAGATCTTTGCCCACAAATTTTTGTTTTGTTATTTAGGTTAAATGGAAAAGAAGCTTTTTTCAGTACATTTTTTTAAATCAAGCATTTTTAAGATTTTCAAGCATCGCTACAAACCCTTTCTGTGTAATAGCAAAAAGTCAAATATAATCCAATCTCAGCTTGTCTTCATTTTTACATAATTATTTTTTTAATTTGTGAATTTTTTTTTATCTATTCTAGGGGAATCAACAGTGCAAGTACGCATTACTTTTAGATAAAGGTGTTTCAGTGCATATATAATATGTAATATTATGTAATATGTAATATACTGAAAGTGCAATTGCCATCGAATCACATAGTTTAATTTATAATTAAAATTTAGTGCTAAATATATGTTCAGCATGGTTTAAAATACCTAAAATACATATCCTGTAGTTTATCAAGGTATATTTAAAATATTTTAATCAATTTTAGCATGCTTAACACCCTTAACCCTTTATAGGGACACAGAGGCACGCCCACATTCCAATATTTAAAAATCTTAAAGTCTTCGAATCACACCCTCTCGATTTCATTTTTTCATTCACTATTTACATATTTTAACTGAAAGACACACCCACTTTTTCCATATATGGATTCAAAGACACACCCCTTTAATGCTGCTCTCGTTTCTATACATTGTAAATGGACTAATTTTATAAATCATTGTAATGCCGTAAATTTCCTAAAACGTTTTGGAAACCTGTAAGTTCTATTTCATGGTGTTAATTATTGTTGTTTTTTTAGACCTTTGTCACCTGGACTGACTGAGTGGTCAATATTTCCTCAGGTGAAGCATTTAGTTGCAGAAGTGCTGTGGAGCAGGTGAAGAGTTCAGTGGGGCTGCGGGAGTCGCCCAGGGCTCTGTGGGTTCTGTGTTCTCCGGAGCACGCTCAGTGGGAACAGATGGTGCCGGAGTCACGCTATCTATAATGCAGTGACTCGGGTCATGTGATCTGAGGGGGAAGATGCTGTATATCAGCGCTGAACATCATCCAGGGTCCGAGTCATAAGAGATTACTGCATGGAAGTGTGTGTGTCCAAGTGAAATACACAGAAAACACCACTTCCTGTTAGAAAGGAAGTTCATTCAGAGGTGAAAGAGGCTATGCTAGGAGTTATATTTGAAGTATCCCATGTTGTATTGGTATATAGATTGTTAAATATGTATATTCCTTACAGTATGCTTTTTGTGGATTAAAATACACTAGAGATTCACATTCATATCAAGATGTAATTAGAATATATTTTAAATATATTTCATTTCATTTCAAGCATACGTTCATCATGGATTAAAAACATGTACTGCAGTATATTTAAAGCGTACCAAACTATATGTAATAACTACATCTCCATTTATTAGCATATATACAGTATATACATCCCCATTCCCATGTACAGTATGGTCTTAAAGCCACACCCACTCAGGATCCACTCTGATTTCCATAGTTTGACACACCCACATTACCATATATGAACTCAGAAACACACCCACCCTCCCATGTGTGAACTCAAAGACACACCCACATTTCCATACCTGGCCTTAGAGACACGCCCACTCCTGATCTGTCATTATTTCCATATTTTGACTCAATGACACACACACAGTTCCATATATGGTCATGCCCTCAGTGACCCTATTGAAAATTTATACTCACATCTTTTAGGTCACAAACGCAGAACCTTTAACTACGGAGCCACAGAACCATGCGGTTCTTTAAAACCAGCTGGAAGTGACTCAGACCGTTATGTAGGAACACACACACATACACACACACACACACATGCACGCATACACACACACACACACCCACACATGCACTCACACACACACGCACACACACACAAGTACACAAACGCACACACACACACGTACACACACGCACACACACACATACACACACAAGTACACACACACACACACACACACCTGAACGCACACAAGTGCACGCATGCACACACACACGTACGCATGCACGCATGCACACACACACGCACACACACAAGTACACACACACGTACACACACGTACACACACACGTGTACACACACACACACATACACACACACATACACACGCACACACACTCTAGACCCTTGACAGTGACATCCTGCATCCTCGGCATCTGAGCCTCATTTCTCATTATCCATCATCTCTAACAGCTGAAGCAGAAATCAGTAGGTTCCCCAAGCTGCCTCATTACGACATTTCCTCGTTCCATTCATCTCACACACACACACACGCGCACACACACACACACACACACACATACAATGTCTCAGAGCTGACTGGAAAGCAGGCAGGAAATCAATCCTGTGCTTTTAATTAAGAAAAATAAAAGCCAGCGGGCATGAAGAGCGCAGATCCTTCGACCGATTCTGACAATGTTTTTATTCGAGCGCTCTCATTACTGCACGATCCGAAACATCCAGCACTGAGGCACGGCAGCGGATTATTACGAGCAATTTCAACACTTCAGAGGTCAGCACATAGCAGACGCGAGGCCGTGTTAACTTTACAAATGAAGGCAGTCTGTGTGCACGGTTATCCCGTCAGGGCAGGAAGTGGTCACTCAGTACCTGCTTCACGCTAACTGTGTTAGGTGTAGAGCTGTTCAAAGTAGATAAATTAATCTAAAAATACCACAGTAGTAATCAACCATTTAAAATCTTTTAAAGTTAAAAGAAAATGTTACAAATTTACAATTTTTTGTGCAAAAAGAATTCCCAATATTTCCTCTGATTTATTTTAATAACATTAAGCTGTTATTCAAATATTCTGCAGATTATTGAAATAATATTATATTTTTTAAACTATTTAAAGCCATTATTTAAACTCAATAAGCTTTTGGTTAGTCTTTGTTTTGCTTTGATTTTGGTAGGATTGATCGCTGTATTTGCATCGGTTTTATGGTGTTTGTTAGTTTAACATTCCGTCTGCCTGCTACTTGCGCCAATGAGAAGGAGCGTTCTCGTGTCTCAGGCCTCTGAGGAACCCAGGCTCTAAGGAAAAAATGATTTATACGTGGTGTCTTCTGGAGGCGACATTTGCCGACACAACACAACAAACACAATCAACATTGTGTCAAAAGCATACAATGCATATGAACATATCAGCCTTTCACTCGATGCTCCGTACACCACGTTCTGCGCCTGTGTAATTTAGCCACGCCCACCTCCACCATTACACTACCTGAGTGAGAACTACATGTAATGAATAGTTTTGACCTCTTAGCCCACTTCATACATAAATGTTATGCTTTTCACGGCATAAGACTGAAATAAGCCTAGCGTCTCCTCCTCCACACACAATGCGAGTCACGTCGTATATCATACAGCAGCGTGGACATTTTCAAAATGCACAAAAGTCTCTGTAGCCTAAAGAACATTAACACATTGTCATGTGAGAGGAGAGGAGGCGGATGCAAGCGCAGACTTTTACTAGAATAAAGTCAAACGCGAACACGCAATCAAAACAAAACCATGAGCATGAAGGTGAACTTTAGACAGAGAACAAACTTTAGCGTGAGTGACGCACGATAAAAGCAAGACAATCAAACACATAAATAGAGTGTGTAATTATACACAACAGTTGTGTTCAAAACTGTCCTGGTGTACTACACCCTGCATACTGGCCCAGTATACACTGTGTCCTGAACACTACTCCCAGCTCTAGTATAGTACGCAGGTGTAACAGCTTCCATGTAGTATACTAGACTAGAAACAAAAATAATAAATAATAAGTATGTCCGTGTTGTCCGTCTTTGTCACATGGGTTGGCGGCAAATCGGAAAACGCAGCTATTGCTACTAGCAAATGCTAGCAAGCAACCTCACTAATGTATCATGTATAAGCTAGTTACATTACTGAGCTAGTTAGCTAGCAATCGCTATCACTTGTGAAAAAACAAGAAAACATGAAAATACACCAAAACATGCAATTTATTTATTATTTATTTTACATTTATATTTGGAGCTGGAGTCAAAGCCACTTCTTCTGTCCGCCCTGTTTTTCTGAAAATTTTGGGAATCACCGCATTGCATCATGGGATGCAATGTGAGCTCTGGCTGTAAACTGGACAGTTTCACCGGAGTAGCTTATCATCCGAGTAACTGTAGTGCGCTGCAACTACAGTTTGTGTTTCATGCTGTTTACTGCTTTTCCATCGAGATCATTATCCGAGCAGGATCCAGTCGGAGTTTCGGACCACTTCAGCCACTGAGACACAGGTGAAGGTGATCTGTGAGGCGTGTGACTCCACCACCAGACCCACTGTTATCTATAACAAAAACCCAAAAGGCAGCAAACAGATCAAATCCCCTAATTGTTCTTCTCTCGTAGCAAGAAATCAGTGTTTTCATTCTCTGTCAGTATTTATCACGTTGCCGTTGTTGTTATAATCTGAAAGAGAGAGCAGTGAAAAAAAGAGAAAGATGGAAAAATAGAACGCTGTTTGCTTTAATTTGGTCAACAAACTTGACCGGGTTAAAAAGAACATTTAAAAAGAGTCAAAAGTCTGATTATTTATCACACCCAACCGTAACAACTTTAACGAAATCCGCTCACTGCAGGATCATGGGCGTTCCTGATCATCTGTCGCCATGGTTTCCAACATGGTAGCGCCTCGCAGATGTTAGCTACCTGTCTCTAACGTTGCTAACGTCCTCGTTCCATTATGTTGTGAGTGTAGATCACAGTTTTCATTCAATTTAGCTAGCTAGCATGACACAATCAATATGCATGAGTAGCTAGTCTTATTCTTGTCAACTCATATTCTGAAACAAAAGTCATGTTGGAGTGAACGTCACGCTAAATCGAAAACGTGATAAGGAAGCTATATGATATGATACTTTAAGCTAACACAGGGCCGTGGCTCTGTACATTCTGAAATAATATCCTGTTTGCACATTAAAATCATATGACACCGTGTGTACGTCTGAAGATAATTATGATAGATAGAGTTTGTGTTTTTCTTTATGTTGTTTCTTTAAGCAAACATGTCGTGAATATTAAAATGTTAACGAGAGCCCGTATCTGATCTGTTTCTTCCTCTGTCTCGAGAGGGATGTTCAGCGTCGACCTGTAATCCAGGAGCAGAAACATCCTCTTCCTCGTTTATCTTCATTAGCGATGTATTAGCAGAAGTTTCGCTAGTCAGCTCGACGTCAGTCCGACGGTACAGAGACGCTCGGTCAGTACAGCTGCGTACGGACATCTGCCTCGAGTTAGAGTCGGCTTTATTTCTCAAACACACGTGGATCGAGGTGCTGTACAGCAAGGTCAAAGCAGCACATGCTGAGAACAACCATATACAAAAGCAGGAAATAAACGAAAAAATGAAATGCTCTGTAACAGCAGCTCTGACAGCAGTGCAGCTGCAAATCACAGCTTTATATTAATGCAGTAAGGTTTCTATAGTAACGGCTCATACACAGAGACGTGCACAGCGGCGCTCCACGTACGGAGAGGAGATGTTACGTCCTATTATCATGTACAGAAGGAGTCTCCAGAGTGAGTGCTGTGTTACAGGCAGAACTGTAAGGGTTCCACATCCTCAGGACAGAGGAGTTTACACTGCACTGCACTTTCTCACTCCCATCACACGCTGCGGGTTTTTTGTCTTATTAACGTGAAGAGAGAATAAAGAGAGGCTGCTGAGGGAACGACATTAAACGGAACTGTAAATGGATAAAATGTACGACATGTTGTGGTACAAGAGGAATAAAACACAAGATTTAAAAGTAATAATGAAGTCGTAGCAATGATATCAAGTTGTAATAACAAGATGTGAATTAAAAATAAAGGGATATAAATCAGGAGCACAACACCTAGATAATACTGCCATAATTACGAAGTGGCGTGTTGCAGTAATGTGATGCAAATTTTAAGAACAAAATAATAAGATAATAGCCAGAAATAAATCTATATATGTTGTAACAAGGTGATACACAGTAATAATGATGTAATAAAATGATACATGGTCATAATGACATAATAACGTGACTTGACAATAAATAGAAATAAAGCTATAAACCTTATATAAACTCAATATCTAGTGAATATGAAATAATAATGTTGTTATATGTAGTAATGATGCTGTATCCTCATCTCACCTTCCCTAATTAGTGTGTGTGTGTGTGTGTGTGTGTGTGTGTGGGTGTGTTTGTGTGTGTGTGTGTGTCTTCCATAACCTCGGTTCCTCTACCAGAGGCCTGGGAGTTTGTGGGTTCTGTGCAGGATCTTAGC
>JAQMYM010000005.1:20749402-20762965 GCA_030014255.1 Parauchenoglanis ngamensis
ACAGACACGCACTCCCTCACACACAGACACGCACTCCCTCACACACACACACAGACAGACACGCACTCCCTCACACAAAGACAAGCACTCCCTCACACACAGACACGCACTCCCTCACTCACACACAGACACGCACTCCCTCACTCACACACAGACAGACACGCACTCCCTCACACACAGACACAAACAGACACGCACTCCCTCACACACACACACACACACACACACAGATACGCACTCCCTCACACACAGACACGCACTCCCTCACACATGCACACACACGCACACACACGCACACACACACGCGCACACACACACACATACACACACACACACGCACACACACGCACACACGCACACACACACGCGCACACACACACACATACACACGCGCACACACACACACATACACACACACACACGCACACACACACACACACGCACACACGCACACTTGTGCCTTGTGGGTAATCTCGTGTCACTCTGTGATGAAGTTTTATCATCTTTAACTCACCGTCCTGCTGAGATACGAGACTTAACTTCACCCCGAGGAAACGTTTTTATTTTTATTTTCACCTTTTAAACTGTATTTTATTAAAACTGGAGCAAAATAAAGGTTAAAACAGCGCTCAGACTTTAAATACTTGTCTTTATTCACTTTTAAAACCTGTACCAACATGGTCCAAAACACTTAATACACATTTATGAAGAGTACATTTTTAAAAAAATTATTTTATAAATATAAATTTGTATTTTTTAGTACAAATTCCAATTTTATTTATATAATGTTAATTGAAAACAATATAATAACAATATAATTACTAATAAGAGTAGTAATTGCAGTATTTTTAGGCCTCAGTCAGTAGGCTGAGGGATTGTAGGACTGATACGGAGGGATCTTTGAACCCAGCAGAGGAACTGATTAGATTTTGGAATTGACCCAAACAGGGTGAAAGTCACAGCAGGGTCAAATGTCTAAAACAGTTTTTCTTCAATAGCTTCCTTCCTGCTTGAAGTTTATTTTAAGGGGCTCTCTGAGATACAGATTAGCGAAGAGACGCACTGGATGGGTCAGAGGAATCGAGCTCTACTTGTTTATTTTTCTTTCCTTGTTTTTTCTTCCTATATTTCTTGTATGGATTTGTATTTGTTCTCTCCACATCTCCCTGTGTCAGAAAAATACCCATTTACCCCCTCAACCCCTCTGAATCGCACTTCCTGCAGGTCACCTTGTCTTTTGTTCCTTGTCTTTTTTGAATTTTGTGCTGCAGAGACGAGAGACGCTCACACACTGTTTACTGTACAGACTCTCAGTGGGAGAATCACACATTTCTATTACTGTCACTGTTCCTTCTAATATTGACTCTGTGTGTGTGTGTGTGTGTGTGTGTGTGTGTGTGTTTCAGATGTCTCTGTTCCTCCATGGTGGTAACACACTGCAGATTTTCTTTTAACTCTCATGTTTCTGGGCTGTAGTGAACATTTCACCATCTCAACAGCTCATTTTAGATTTTATAACAAAATCTTTTGAATATCATCAATATTATCAATTATTGTAAAAAAAAAAAAAAAAAAACATCATCTCAGTGATGAGGTATGATTTTAAAAATTAATATTGAATATTGTCTCATACAATAAATCTCATTACACTTCCTTATATTTATTCTCATATGAACATATTCTCTTAGTTTTGGTCAGTTTTAGCATTAATGAGCACTTTGGGTAAAATGACGAGTCTACAAGTACATTTTTTCACACGTTCCCGCAAAGGCTGAGGAGAAAATACTTTGTACTGTTGACAGGTTATCACAACACACTGCCTTATAAACACCATCATGCCATTTACCCTGTTCTGTACTGCATAATGCCACTAATATTCCTTATATAAAATATTATTAAATATACATTATAGTGTGTACATATTGTTTAATTTGTCAGATTACCTTATTTATTATATTTCCTCTATTCTCTTTAACATTAAGCTATTACACAGTCTCAGGAGTGATTTACATTTCACTGCGTGTTGTACGTGCACAACTGTGTATGTGACAAATAAACTTTTGAATCTTGAAAAAAAAAATACATTTAATCACCTGCCCCTTGTGGCTGAAGTGGGAATAGCATACTAACTCTGGCACGTTTTTGCTTGTTTGTTTGGTATGGTGTCCTTCCTGTGCATCTCAACAGCAGAAAAAAATTAGCTTTTTAAATGTATTTTTATTTCATTTTTAAATTAACACCAGAAATTATTTTCAGCACTGTTTTTTCCACGTTTCATAAAGCATAAAAAAATAAAGTGGTAATTTTGACACTGTGCTGTTTTTTGTTTGTTGTCTTTTTTTACTTCTCTTCACGGCTGCTGTATGAAACTCAACGCTGTAATTAAACAATGCAGGTGATGCAGATCCACATTCACTAGAAGAAGAACAGATGAATGTGGAATAATTGATTAAAGAGGTTACACACACACACACACACACTCATTAGATGGAACAGTGACAGTAATAGAAATGTGACTCCCCCCACTGAGACTTGTCTCTGAGGTTTAATCTTAATTAGATTTTTCAACTAATACTGTATTTATTTTACTTTACATCAAAGATGGAAAAAAAGATTTCAAAAAAATCTGGTAATTGTTTTTTTAAATAAACACATAAACAAACCACAAATATTAGATTGTATTTTCATTCTGACTTTTATGTTAGAATTATATTATGTTAGATTTATAATATTTTATTACTATTTATAATAAAAAATTTTCCATTAATTTAATTTCTAAAAGTAATTAATAATTCATCAAATAAAATTCATTTGAAGCAATCTTAATCCAGTTCTACATCTGCATTTCTGTAAAGCTGCCTTGTGCCAATGTCTCTGACATGTTCCTTTAAAAATAAAACATGGGGGTACAAACTTTTGCACTCAACTGTATTAATCAGTTTCTCTGAAATGAACAGCAAGAGTGACTCATCATGCCCTTGACTGTATATTTATTTTATTTTGGGTTCAGTCTGCACTGCCCTTAGGAGCCACGCCCCCTGCTCATGTATATTAATGAGCCTTAAAATGTGAGGATATGGCTGCACTACAGATGTGTGTGTGTGTGTGTGTGTGTGTTTAGAGATGCATTGTAAATTTGAAATATTAAATAAAAGTAAACCCACGTTACAGATGCATTGATTAATAACATCGGCACTCAGAAGAAGTGACGAAGTTCCTCAGACAAGCGGAGAAACGAATCTGGGTTTGTGTCAATGATCGACTCGACTCGAGACGTTTCCTCGTCTGTTATATGGCAGACAGCCAGTGATTTAAACTGCAGTATTGATCGCAAAAGTAGAGAGAAACCGATCATGTCCATCCATCATCCTGCTCCTCAGAACAGCGGAGTTCCTTATTAATTCTGGCATCAGACATCACGGAACGCCGATTTTCCCTTTTAGCATCACAGATCACGCTTTAATGTATAACAAACCAGTCCACACATCAGGTGTGTTTCATCACGTCACTGAGCACGGCTGTGTTCAACATCACCGATCCTGAGCCTTATCACAGTTCTCATTCTGCATTAATGATTAAAGCGGCGGTATGTAACATGTTTCATGGATCCTGAGTAAAGCAGACACAAAGTATCATGATTCCATGATGATTGCACGATGCGTGTGTTATAAAAGAGCTAAAAAGCAAAACAAGAACACTGAAAGGAGGCGCTCGAGTGGGATGAGCTAATTTGCATATTAATGTGATTAAGTGAAAAAGCAGGAGGTGGCGAGTCCACACACATTTAAGGAAAGTTACAGCTGCACAGTGATGTAGTGTCACTCCATGATAACTTCTGACATAAAATTTTATCCATCTTCTGCCTCTTCCGTGCTGAAGTTCTAAAAACAAAAGTTACATATTGCAGCTTTAAGATAAACTGTGTGAAATATTTAGCTTATTAAGGGAAGGCTATATTTTATACTGTATTTTAATAGATTTTATTTAAGATTGATACTGTGATAACATTTATTCTACAAAAGTTACAGATATTTATTGGGGGTTTTTTCTCCTCAGATGAAAAACAAATGTCAATAAAGTTACTAAATTATTCCGTCATAAATCTCAGTTTGTCTTTCCCAGTCAACAATAAATATTCATCCCCATAAATGTATTCATATAAACGAGGCTCTATAGTGAAACGCCTCATAAATATGTCCACCTCCAACGTTACATCCCGCCTTTTACATTTTTCATGGAGCTGGCGTTTTTCCCAGAATCGTATTTTTTACCCGGTGTTGACCTTCTCCATTTGAACTGCATTGTAGCTCTTCATCCTCCTGAATAATTAACATCCATTTGAACAAGCTGTCACATCGCTTCTGAATCAGTGGGTTCAGAGCCTCGGGGGGTGAATAGTACCGAACTGCATGTACACTGTGTGTACAGTACTTGAGTACATGCTACATTGTAATGGTACTTTTTTAGTGTAATTACATCATTGTACTTTCATTTACACTTGAATTTTTTAAGGAAGGAATAACACACAACGAACCGTGCTGTTATATGAAAATAATGCACGCCCTGGGGGGGTGTGATGTGGCGCCACACGCAGGCGGAGTGCCGTTACCCCCCCGAAGGGTATTATTTTCATACAACCTCACAGTATGGAGTGTGTTATTCCGCTTACAACACAGCGACTTGCCAAAAACTACAATGTTTAATTAACTAATGAACAACACATTGTGCATTTTAGAGATTAATATCTTAACAACCAACATGCAGAAACATGTACATATAACCCGTTAGCGAGCTGAGTGAGCCCGACTAACATCGCCAGATCTATTGCTGAGTCACAGTATAAACCTAAGAGGTCACATCGCTGTTTAAGTGCGATTGTGTTCAATACTCTATGTCTTAGTGCTGCTACAGCATATAGCTAACACTCAGGATAAGGTTTAAGGGTAATCTTAGCTAGCTAGCTAACTTTGTAACTAAAACATTACCTAGCTAGCTAACAAACTTAGCATGGAGGTCATTTCAGCATAGCTCGCTCAGCTAGTTAGCGTAAGAACAGAAAACAAAAAACATCGTCGGATTCGTCGTGTCAAATAAAGTACTTTTTCACCAGATGACTAATTTATGCCTACTTTTGGTATTTCCTGGAGTAATTTCACTACTTCTACCCTACTGAAGTCCATCTCTGCAGCTGGAAATGCAACGTGAAACATGCTAACAGCAAGTGTTAGGGAACATGAAGAAGTCATGAGACCATCACACACTCTCTAGGATTAATCACACACTAAATACAACAAACAACAAACTCACTAGTTAGCAACACTGTTTTTCTAGAAACAGCTACTGTATCTATTATTAAATATTTTGCTAGCATGCTAGTTGTCATTAATGAAAAGAAACGCTAGTGAAAGACACATGAAATAGTCGGGAAACAGCAATACAGTCACTATTGTTCATTCTCCCCAGCTAACCTTTATACAATTGTAAGTATTAAATGGTTTTTCCTCATGAAGCAATACATATCCCTCACAATAATTATGGTGTGCAATAATACAGATCTGATTCAGTTAGAATATTAATATAATGACTCGAGTAAATTAGAGTTCTAGATTTCTGATTGAGAATGTGATTTTATTTATTTTTCTTCAGACGGATCAGTCCTTATCATTGAGCAGGAAAACTTCACATGATCAGCCAGAAATCATTCCATCATAGCCTGGAGCTTCTGAATTCCTCCACGGTGAGAGTGAGCGAGGTGATTCACTTCAGCTCGACTCGAGAGAAAGTTGTTTTACTCTTAATGTGTGAGACGCGAAGCCGTGTAACAAACAGAAAGGTGAGCGGCCGGCCGCAGGACACGACTTCATACCGCCTTACAAATGACCACTGTAACATAGAGCTGGCCGGCAGACGGGATATTTATCCTTTCTGGATTTCGCTTTTGCAGGATTTTAATTCATCTCCACGACGCCATTCAATTAATCTTGTGTCAGTACGAGGGACACAATCAGGAGGAAATCTCAAACATTCATGTCTCAGGTATTATGATAAACAATTGACAGGGCGTGTCTGCAGTTTAGAGGTCTCAATAAGTCCTTATGTGGAAATGAGAGTCTCTGAGGGGGTGTGGCTTACGGACCGTAGATGTGAATGTGGGAGTGTTACCTTTCGCATATATGAGCATCATTGAGGCCATGTATAGGAAAGTGGGTGTGTCACTGAGTGGATATATGTACATTAATTTGTATATGGACATGAGTATCACTATGGAAATATGGGCGTGTCACTGAACCCATATATGGGGCTGTGGGTGTCAGAGTCCATCAATGGACATGATGATGGGAATCATTGAACCCATATATGGGAATGTGGATATGACAGTGAGTCCATATTTGGAAAACAGAGTATCAATGTGACAGTGATTTCTTTGGAAATATGAGTGTCATTCACACTATATACGGAAGGAAGGGGTCTGTATATGAAAATAAGGGCACCTCTAAATGGCTGTTATTTAAAACCATAAATGGGATATAAGGGAATAACTACGTGCATACATGGAAAAGCGAGAGACGAGGTGGGTGTGGCTTAAATCTCATAGTTCATATATAGGGATGTCTTCGATTTGGAATAAGGACATAATAAGCATTAATAAAAGCACAGATTTTGTTAGCTACTTAGCTAATAAGTCATACTTCTAAATGTTTAGCAGCTCTACTGCTCATGCTAGCTCGTTTTTTTCTTTACAACATTGTGTGCATAATCAGTAACACTGGCGTTGATGGAGCTTTTCAGATCCTCAGGGACGCTATAACTGTTTAAAAAGAGTTTCTATTGCTGCAGGAAGCTGTGCTGGAATTCCCGTGCACACCGGTGTGGAACTGTCCGGCTGATCTGCAGTTAATGCATATATTCACATGGCTTTCGTTTTCACGGTGCTCGGGGATAGCGCTGTTATTTACAGGTGTGAATATGTGATGTGATTTCCATAAGAATCTGCAGCGTCGGGTGTTTCTCTCTCTCGATTTCTGCCCCTGAGTAAATTCCAGCTCAAAAATGTCAACTCTTTTAGTGTCCTCTGGCTCCATATCGATATTTTACAAGCAGGTGTTGCTTTTTGCATTGGAAATCATTTTGGACTCCATTAGTGCATAGCCAGAGAATTTCTAAATACTTACAGGAATCAGACAAAAGCACACGCGTCTGCAACGCTCGCAACACTGCAAATGAAATGGAAAAACAAAGCAAAGCACGATCCCGCTGATTATTAATATATACAGATATAAAGTGAGAATTGTGGCCTCGTACGTCAAAACAGTACCAAACTGATAAAATATGTAGATTCGCCTCTTCACTCCAATCGTTCTTCTACGTTTAAACGCAGTTCTATTCGTCACTAAGAAAGACGGCAGATCTTTATACCAATAAAGCACAAACATGCACCAGGCTGCAGGGCAGAAAAATCCACACTGATAAAACAGCGTTCAACAGTTAGCCAAAAATTATTTCAATATTTTATTCAATTATAGTACTGAAATCATCCGAAACTCCACCCTTTCAATGTAACTGCTGCAAGAGCTTCACTGTATATCCACATGCCATCATAAAATAGAATAGAATAAACTTTATTGTCACTATACTCAGGTACAATGAACTTCTGCATGGCTTCTTACGTATAGAAACAAGTAACTAATATAAGCTCTAGAATATAAAATATAAAAACAAAATATAAGATATAAAATATAAAAGTGGCAGTAGCGGCAGCAGTAATAAGAGTAATAAAGTAATAAGCTAATATGTGATCATATGACCACCTGGCTTTGCTGTGTTATAGTAATATTCAGACATTTCTCACTTTATTGTTTACAGATCTTTTACTGCATTATCAACACAATTGTATTAGTGTATTATCTACACAGCGCTGACACTGGAGACTCCTTCCATCAATCGGTTTATGTAGAGCGTGCGCAGTACACGTCCCTGTGAACAAGCTGTTGCTATAGAAACGATAACGTATTAGAACGAGGGCGGTAATATAAACGCTGTCAGATAATGGCAGATTATGATTTGTGTGCTCAGTGCTTTAGCAAACCCAAGCTCATAACTATCATGGTATCCCGTCCCACTGATATTTTATTTCAGCTCTGTGTTTTAAGGTCTTTTGTTGTTGTTGTTGTTGTTGTTTTATCAGGATGATGTTCAATCTTCAACCATTCCCTCATTTTATTTTCAGCCTTGGCTGTAAATCTGCAGCTTTAATGTCTGTCCTTTTTAAATAAACCCCATTTAGCTTCCTGTCTCATCTGAGTGATTTTAAATACCTTTTATAATGAACAATTTCATCCCTTCTAAAGCCTAATATCCATCATTATCCTCTTACACGGAAACAAACAAACAGCTCGCGCTAAATGAGGCGGGACAGGACGAGACCAAGCCAAGAGTTTTCAGTCAATTTCCTCCGAGCACGAGATCATGTCAATTAAAATCTCATTTGAAAGGTGTCACAGAGACGGAGAGGAGAGGAGCGTGTGTGTATGTGTGTGTGTGTGTGTGTGTGTGTGTGTGTGTGTGTGTATACCTGTCTATTCTCTGATTTAAAGCCTGAAAGATGAGCTCCTGCTGAAGAGGCATTTTATTTAATTTTTTTCAGAAATGGGTCTGATCCCAAATCAGGCGGTACAGCAGCAGGCTGCCTAACGAGGGGGAAACTCACCTCAGACTGATGAATTATTAAACACGACGGCTCAAATCTGACACCAGAAGTAAAGAAGAGAGTCAAAGAGAAGTCACACCGGGTCACAGAGCTTTCGTTTCAGGTATTACACCTAAGATACAACTTTATTATAATGTTTATCACAGTATAAAACATCACTTGTCTCCTAGCAACAGTGGTGTTTGCCTGATTTTTTTATACATGTGACATGTTGTGTGACATGAAAAACACACCCCTTTTTTACACATTTACACACCCCTGTGGTTTTTGTACGAATGAAAATGATTCATCCACATTTTCTTAGCGGTGTATTATGTGTGTCCAATAAGACAACACTCCAGAACATACAGAGCGTTTCTACATAAAATGTGTAAAATAGTGGGCGGAGTCAATGCACAGAGTTTAATTAATCACCCGCAGCTTTAACCAATACAACTGAAGGTCGAGCTCTAAACTTGCACATAATCCAGTTTACACCATTTGAAAAGAAAAGAAAAGAAAAGGTAACAGAGTGTGTGTTACAAACAGAGAAGCTGTTTTTACCTTTTTGTCTTTTGCATTGGATTCTTTGTTATTATCTTTTATATACTATCTGACCACTGCATGCTGCGTCTCTGATACTGATGATGAAGGACCATCAGTGAAACTGAAAACACTCCTTGGATTTCTTTCTTCTTATTTTTTCACAGGTGCATAAACTTTTGCACATTTCTGTGCAGACAAAACACGAGATGTCTGCAGGAGAAAAATAATAAAACAGGTATTTATCTTTCTCTGAACACTAAAGGCCTTCTTTAGGTTAAGAATAAGCCTGATTTTCTTGTTTATAATAGCAAATAAGACAAGAAGAAAGCCATGTTTGTATCTGTGTCTTTCTTTTATTCAATGCATCCATCTATCTGTCTAGCAATCTATCTGCTATTTATTTTTTTAACTGTCAGTCCATCTGTCTTTCTGTCTATCTATCAATTCATTGTGTTTTCTCTGCACAATGTGAATTAAATGTTCCTTTTTTTATGTCACTAATTAAGCTCAGCGTGTGATTGACCTTTAGTGAGCGTCACAGTGCCAGAACTGGACAGAGAGAAAAGCTGTGCGCGTGTGTGTGTGTGTGTGTGTGTTTCTCTAGCGTCAGGTGAAATGAGATTGGTAATGAGATGCCTCGACACACCGCGGCATCCACTGAAGGCGACTCTGATCGTATTCTCTCTTTATTTTTCTCTCTGATGCAGGAAACAGCGGCCGGGTTTTACTGCCCCTCATCACGCCGTTACACAGGAGCGTCCACGCACCCGCCTCTCACTCACGTCTCTCATTTCATAATAAATCATTTTGAGGCCTATAGTTCAGGTTTACAAGTGACAATAAAATACAGAGCCTAACATCAACTTATTCTGAGGAGATTTTATTATATATTCAGCTATTTGTACAATAAAAAAAAAACCTTTCTTTAATACTTCAATTCAAGGTTAAATATTTATATATATTTACCAAAAAAGTCATATTTTTCATTATAATTTAAAAAACTATCATTTAAAAAATATTGATCACAAATCATATAAAAATATTTATAACCAATAAATCGGTAAACTCATAGTTTACTAACTGAAGCGTAATTAAATTAATTCTATATTAAATAACAAAATAGTAAATTGTATTAAATGACTAAACTAAGTTCTTAACTTGATACCTGAGCATTAATACTTAATAGAAGTATGTATTTAAACCTGTATTATGCAATAATTGTTCATTAATTGAACACCGAATGCTCAGGTCTGACTGGTCAGAAGGTTCTTTCATAATTGTTAAATAAAGTCTCCGTACCACAAAAAGGAAAACGTATAGAGGTTAATTAATGAAAATTAATCACCACCTTCTGACCAATCACAATCCAGAACTCAGTGGCGCTGCGGGATAATAATAATAATAATAATAATAATAATAATAATAATTAATCTGGAGGTGGTGAAGTGTGTCTCCTAAATGATCTGCAGAACTTCCTCCTAAATAACGGGTTTTAATCGCGTTTTCGTTGCTATTTCGGGAGTTTTCTCCTCATGTGTTCAGCAGAAGTTGGAGTTTTGCTGCAGGGAGGTTATTTCTGCACAACATTAGCGCGGTCACTCAGTGATGTTGGACGATGAGGTCTGACTCACAAACACCACTGCAGTTCATCCCAAAGGCCTCTAATGGGGTCGAGCGCTCTGCTCCAGTCAAGTTCTTCCACTCAGCTCTCGACAAACCCTTCAAACACTTCTGCACTGAAACAGGAAATGGGCTTCCCCAAGCTGGTGACTAATAAAAAAGAACAGAACGGTCTGAAACATCACTTTCCCATTTCCTCCAGCTGTTATTTCCACCTTGGTGTTTCAGAGCTTTTTATTCCTGTTCCTTAGCGTTATAGACACTGATACGAAGGTATATCTAAAAACCTATACAAGAAAACACTGACCAGCTTTGGAGATGTTCTGATATAAATTTTATATTTCATCACTTTGGGGGAAAAGGATTAACATTAAATGATGACTCGTAATGTACTGCAAAAATCATCCTGGTTAAAATGGACAGATGTGGACACGTCATTGACAGTAATTTTTGTGTGTCCAATTAAAATCTCTCATCTGTTTATGCCCCGCCCCCAGGGGGTGTGTCCTGTTCTGCAGTAGCAGCTTGTTAGCAATAAACATGGCTTGTAGGTGTGTTTCTGGCCATCCGACTTTTCCGTTTTCCGGCCAATCAGACGTGTCAGAAGTCCACAACTCCAAAAACACAGGACGTCTAGTCATCTGAGACATCATCCCACTTAAAATGGGCACGAATAGACACATTACTGCCAATAAATATTGGCACCCATCAACCAGCAAAACCTGGAGCCTTTAACTTGCATTTAGTCTCTTTTTCACCGCACAGAAAAGGCGTGTTCACGGCCAGAAAGTTTCAGAAGGTCTTAATTTTTATCACGGGATTTGATTTACAGCTCCAAGACTTTACAATCAGAATTTTAGGAGTTTCTCTCAGAAACATTTCCAAACAGACTAAATGCTATCTAAATGCTGATTTTGAATGTTGACAACGCTAAAAATGAATGTAATTAAAGAAACTGATCTTCGAGGTCTCTTTTGCGTTTCCTCACCGTCTTCCTCGCTGTGTGTGAGCCGGCGTCCGATCATGATTTTCAACTTTCAACTTTTGATACTTTTATTCTGACTAATTGCACTTAATGGTATTTAATGAAGACTTTTTTTTAAATCAGTGAAATAATAATAATAATAATTTTAAAATATCATTTTAGAACTTCAAGTGTGAAATATTTTATCATTAATATTTGCATCGTTTTTTTCCTCATCAAGATTAAACAGGTTTGTTATGACTTGAACAGAACAGAAGACACATTTGTATTGTATATGTAAATGTATTTTCGTTTCTATATATAAACCCAGACACACTGATGGAGAGTGTAAAAGTCAGTTAGAGGACAAGGTGAAGGTTTGAAGTTCTGGGGAAACAGATGAGTTTGTTTAGAAGTAGCTCTCGCTCTCTCTGTTTGGCTTCTTTCCACTGATTAATGAGGAGAACAGCGGAGGTCAGGTGAAGCATGTGGTGGAATAATTGGTACAATCAGAGCGAGGTCGCTCCCACCTGAAAGCAGGGTTTTCTATCGAATAGGAGCTGGGAATTAATTACCCATGAGCCAGTGTGAGGGGAAATCGGAGCAGAGGAGCATCCTCCCTGTGGGATTTAAATTTGAATTTCATCTGCAAATTTCCTCCCTGAGAAACCCGTCAGCTCTCATCAGCACGTTGGGCAGAAATGTTTAAAACAAGCTGCTTTCACACTTGCACGTTAACGAGGGACTCTTAAAGGCGGTTCATTAGAGCAGGATTCGGAGCGAGACACTGACGTGACGAGCGAGCAGGAGGAGAGCTCGCCCAGTTCCCGGGTGATCAGCAGGAGGCTCATGTGTGAACATGGCACAATAGAGCAGGTTTGGTCATGTGTCTGTCTAAACCCCAGTTCAGCTTTTCTGTGTTATATAAGATAAGACAAAATCTTATGTAACTATGTTATAAAAATGCAAGAAAAATAATTAATCTGGGGCCTATAACAGAAACTTCCTAACTAACAATTAGGAATCCTACATTATCTCAGGTTAGGAAATCCTAAATACTTAATCCAACATTAGTTATCAACTTTTATGTCTGCTACCTAGCAACTGATGCTACATTTCTCATCTTATTTTGCTGAGATATTCTGTAACCCATTAGATTTTCTCATGGATACAAAAGAAATGGAATAGAACCAATGACTTCAGTACAGATGCGTTATAAGTGTTGGTGTCATCTGCAGAGAAAGCCAAAGATGTTCTTTTTGGGAAATTTATAACACTACCTGCCATGTCAGTCACTTCACTTTGTAAAGCTCACTTTGAGTATCGGCTCATGGCCGAGGTAGCCTGTATCTGCTGATGAGCAGTCTGTCATCATGCCACAGCACAGGGCATGGGTGAGGGTCAGGGCATGGGTGAGGGTGTGGGTCAGGGCGTGGGTGCAGGTGAGGGTCAGGGTGTGGGTCAGGGTCAGGGTGTGGGTGTGGGTCAGGGTCAGGGTGTGGGTGTGGTTCAGGGTCAGGGTGTGGGTGTGGGTCAGGGTCAGGGTGTGGGTGCAGGTGAGGGTCAGGGTGTGGGTCAGGGAGTGGGTGTGGGTGCAGGTGAGGGTCAGGGTGTGGGTCAGGGTGTGGGTGTGGGTGCAGGTGAGGGTCAGGGTGTGGGTCAGGGTGTGGGTCAGGGTCAGGGTGTGGGTGCAGGTGAGGGTCAGGGTGTGGGTGTGGGTGGGTGACTGGGTGGGTGACGGTGAGGG
>JAQMYM010000005.1:20764224-20782383 GCA_030014255.1 Parauchenoglanis ngamensis
AGTGCGTGTCTGTCTCTGTGTATGTGTGTGAGGGAGTGCGTGTCTGTCTCTGTGTGTGTGTGTGAGGGAGTGCGTGTGGGTCAGGGTGTGGGTGTGGGTCAGGGTATGGGTGTGGGTCAGGGTGTGGGTGTGGGTCAGGGTATGGGTGTGGGTCAGGGTGTGGGTGTGCCACATGCCTCTCAGCAGATATGCTTAAATTGGTTTATTTTTTGGAAGACATTTTGGGAAGTTAGAAAGCAAGCTTATGTAATATACTTTTTCTATCTTAAGTTTGTATAGGAACATTAACTGATTACAATCTAAATAAGCCTAAGCGTGTACTTAACACAAACAGCATAACTACACTAACACACGAATAAAATATGATGTTTAGGCCCTAAACCACTAAGGTGATGATTTCTGCGAGTGCTATAAAGATAAAGCCTCTTTGTTTATCTGTTGAAAGTGATGATGTAAGCGTGAGTGCTCTCCATCTCCTCATTATCATCTCGCATTATCATACACGCCGATGCGATTCTCGGCACAGAGGAGGCTGTAATTACACTCGCTGTGAGATCATTATTATTGGTTTCTCCGCACACGTGCAGCATCACACTTACAGATGTACGAACTGATTCCTTCTCACCACCGCAAGCGTGACCGAGGTTTCATTTTACGCCAATACAAGTCATGAAGAACTTCTTATTTCTCTCTGGTGCTCTGGTTTCTTTGTCATTTTATTCTCAGGTGATGTTTTTTTGTTTTTTCCTACATTTTGAGGTTCATATTTGAATAAAAATATTCTGTAACTCGATTTAAGGATTTCTCCGCTAGCCAGTCATCTTCCTGAATTAGGATTGTCCATGATCAGATATAGGAAGGATCTGGAGGAGAAAGAAGCTTTTAGCTGTGCATGATTTCTGCACACTCATTGAGTTTAATAAAATGTAAGTGTACAGGAATTTGCTGGAAATCAGGGATGAAGGTCAGCGAGTTTTTGAGAATGTGTAAGATAATAAATGTTCAGAGGAAGCTCTGTTCCCCAGTGAGCGGAGAGGAAGAGAAACTAACGAGGTGTTTATGTAGACCACAAAGATTTCCACCTCACCTAAAACTTGGAGAAGACTTGTAGGGCGAGAGCTTGACCTTCTGAAGGTCTTCGAGGAGGGGCGTAAGCGTGGACGTGGACTTTTCTGGGTCAGCAGGATTCCCCGGCTGGATAAAAACAGAGCCGGAGGCTGAGCATCCGCTGGGACACGGGAAACGGGCAAGGAGCTGAGGCTCCGCCCACTTTTAGTAGAGCAGCCTGTTCGGCTGTTGTAATCGTTCAGCAACACATTGGTAAAGCTCACAACATCCGTGTGTGTGTGTGTGTGTGTGTGTGTGTGTGTGTGTGTGTGTGTGTGTGTGTGTGTGTGTGTGTGTGTGTGTGTGTGCAGTTAAGAAAGAAAGGAAAATGTAGCATTTTGAAACAGATGTTAATAAAATACACTTTTTCAATCTCAATCACGTCTATCACACAAGCTCCATTCAGACTTTAGGCCACGCCCCCTTCACTATAACTAAAGACCCGCAGGCCCTGAACAGGTTTCAGCTGATGTAACAAATTTGATATAAAAAGAAAGTTTCTTCTTCAAATTTTGAAGAAATTTGAGGCGTTACACTTTTGGTTTAAAAACGTCTCTGCAGGCGTTTCACTGAAAATAAAATTGTTTTAAAACCTGTTTTATTATTTTATATTCACATCATGTGATTTGAGTGATGATGTAAAGTAGATCTATGGGAAAAATTCACCTTCTAATTTCCTCTTTTCTTCTCTTCATCAGTTTTTTCTTTTCCTCCGTGTGTGTGTGTGTGAGTGTGTGTGTGTGTGTGTGTGTGTGCGAAAAAATACCATGTGCTGATGAGAAAAGGCTTCACACACCCACGCCCATGCCCACACACACACACACACAACTGATTGAGCTGAAATCCCTGTCTTGAATCATTCATATCACATTATCATTCTGAGAGATGAAATTAGATTTTAAAACTTTTGTTTGAGAAGTCTAAAAGGATAAACGAGAGAAAATAAACCAAGCGTCCTGCAGTTTTTATACTCCACTGTGTGTGTGTGTGTGTGTGTGTGATGTAAATGTAAATTACATATCGGTTATTCTGGCATTATCTTTTATTTTGCTTTAACAGTTATTATTATAAGTAGTAGCAAAAATGCAAACAATTTGTTTCATATTCTTATTTTATAGCATTAAATTTAAAAAAAAATTTAAATAATACATTAAAAGTAAAATTTGAATTACTGATTATAATATGATTGAATATGATTTAAGTACCAGAATATAAATGTATTGAAAATATACACAAATAGATATTTTAAAAAATCAAATAATCTGATCTTGATCCCAAAAATGAAGGTTTATCTTGATGCTAGTAAAGGCTTAGTGCTGCTAAACAGATTTCTACCAGCCGCTCTTACTTATCTGGCCATTAGCCGTCAACCGTCCGCGTTATCACCTGACCTTTGACCTGAACCTGATGTCTGATTACACCTGTGTAATGGTGAGCTCTGAGTCACTGCACCATTTTATTTTCTCTGTGTGAAAATGGCCCGAGGTGTGAGAGATTAGAGCCGCAGAACCCCGTGACACCGCGCAGAACCGAGCCGAGGCTCATCAGTGCTCTGGAAGGTGATTAGAAGGTACTCAGTGAGGACTTCAGGCAGGTTAATGAGGAAATCTGCTCCATTACAAAGCATGCGTTATGGATGTGGAGCTCATTACAGGCTGCAGGAGGGCAAAAGATTCCGCCGTTTTCATTCTCACGTTCATTACCTGAGATTTCATCCCTTCACGCCTTTCCCCGTGTGTTCATATTTCACAAACTGCAAAAGTTCTTATCTCAGAGTTATAACAATCAACAAGAAAGATCTGCACTCTGATTGCTCAGACTTTGGTGATTAATTCTCTATAACAGCAGCTGCTATATAACATATATAACAAATGGAAAACTGTAATTGTTGGTAAAGTGTTGCGGTATAAGTGGCTCCACAACACTGATAGTGCACTTTGCAGTTGTAGGGAATAGGGAATAGAGAATAATGCACCATTTGCCCAACAGATCCTGACCCATTTATTACATTGCTCCTCCTCTACAGCGTTCAGTTAACAAAACACACAGCTCTGGACTTCTCTTAGTGGAAAAACGAGACTATGTTTTAGGTTTTTATCTGTTAAATTATGTAATGCTCTTCATAAAATATAAGAGCTAAGTTGTATGAACGCTGCATTTTTGCCAAGATTACTCTGAAGAGTTGTGACTGAATCAAACGTGTTATTAACGCCACCACTGTTCCTCATTAATTACACTCCAGCGTGGCCTCTCGACCCCGGTAGCAGTGCATGAGGTTGGAGAGAATTTACTGAAAATTACGTACCAGGTGCACAAAGTAAAACCCCACCGTTTCAGCTTTCAGGATTGATGTAGTTGTGAACTTACATTCTCTGTGTGTGTGTGTGTGTGTGTTTGTGTGTGTGTGTGTGTGTGTGTGTGTGTGTGTGTGTGTGTGTGTGTGTGTGTGTGTGTGTGTGGCACAAACACGAAGAATCACACAAATCTCCCAAAGATGAGAATAAATTACCCAGAATTGGCCAGAAGCTCCAGTATAATGTTTGTCCTTCATCCTTTTACTTTGAAGGTTTTTTTGCATATTTTTAGTCAATTATATGAATTGTAACAAGTTTATTTGCTGAAAATAAATTAGAATCAAGCCCTCACAACATCGTTTTTATTAAATTTAATGAATTAATTTGAATCACAGAAATAAGGCTTGCTACTATTACGCAACCCACCATGGCCGTAATGATAAAGTGTATCAGTATGTGTGTGTCGGTGTATCACTGTGTTTGTGTACTGATATGATGAATAAATTTGAAATACTCTTATACCTGTTAAACTTTACACCTGTCCATATAATAAGACTTTCTCTCCTACCTGATGTTGAAGCCTTTCTGAAGGAGCCACAGTGCAGTAATCGTGCAGAAACCCAGCAGCCGTCAGAGATGTTTAACGCCCGGCCTCTCACGGAGATCCGTCAATAATAAACTGTTATTTAAAGCATCAGAGAGTCTCTGAGGTTCTGAGCAACTCCGTCAGTCCTGATTTAATAATCAGAAATACAGAAGCTCCATTATTCTGAAGCTGAAATGATCTGAGAAGCAGAACAGTGGAAAAAGATAAACAGGTCTGTTCACTTGTTATTCGTTTATTTATTCATAATCTAACTCAATCTGAACTGATCTAATGCTGACAGAGTCATGGCTGACCCAGTCTAACTCGGACAGTCTGACCAAGTCTAACTCAGAGAGTCCGGACCAGTCTAACTCGGACAGTCTGACCCAGTCTAACTCGGACAGTCTGACCCAGTCTAACTCAGAGAGTCCGGACCAGTCTAACTCGGACAGATTACAGCCGTGTATTGTGCCGTTAGCGAGAGCATTGGAATCGCTACGTTTGACCATTACAGCTGCTCTGTGTATCATTAAAAAAGAACAAACTGCTGTTCCACATCTGTGTGTGATTCACTGGTGAGTTAATTACACACAAACATCTGTTTAACCACCGAACACTTTTCTGAAGCGCTCATGCAGGAAGAGGAAGATAAATGAAGTGTATAAAGCAGCAATGAATTTCTATCTGGACCAACTGATGAAACACTGGATATTTGGAACATTTCAAGCTTGAAAATCAAATAAACTATAGTGTGTATGCAGTCGACGGGAAGGAAGGAGTCTCCAGTGTCGGCACTTTGTTACTGCTGTAAAGTGCACAAAAACATCATTCTATACTTTGTCACTATTTTCCTTTAACCATGTTTTAATACAACAATAAAACATTAACTAAAATTCAAATGTTTATTATAATTGCAATATTTTTTTCCTCATCGAGTAGGATCTTAAATTGATCTGGATTGTTGGCGTTAATTCAAAGGGTTTTTTTTATGCAAAAGTTAATAGAAGATTAAAATCAAACGATTAAAATTTCTGATATTTTGCTTAACAATTAGGTAATCATTTTTTAAAAATTGATTATTTCATTTTGCTTCTGGAGAGTTCCTAATGTTTTTTAGACTGTGGTTTCGCATGGAAATGTCACTTTTTGATTAAAATCCAAGTTTGTCCTCAAACAACATGTTTTATTGCGACTTATTTTATACATTATTAAATTATATGTTTGTGACACGCTGATGAGTCGAGTCTGTTCTGCTTGTTATAGCTGAGCTCCAGATTCCTGTATCTGCTGTTCTGTGTTTGAACATTAATTAAATCTACTATGGTTCTGACTCCATGAGGTTCCGTTAATATTCACATAAGGAACGGAACGCTCCAGTTCGAGTTGATGTCATTTAGACCTCAGACAGGGTTTTTCACTAATGTCTAGGTGATCATCTAAAAACGCACACTAGCCTTTAAATCTGAAATAAATATTTGACAGCATCACTCCTAGATGTGAACTGTAAATATTTAATAATATTAACATTTTTATCATGTTTTAGTAATAACTCTGAAAAGATTCATGATTAAAGGTTCAGTAAAGACCTCGTGGAAAAGAGTGCTTACTTTTCAGTGTGGCACAAAAGCAACAGCGCAATGAGAGTGAGACGTAATGACATGTGCTGCTCAAACCAACCGTAATTACCTTGTCATCCATAAACACAACGTAAAGCGAGGTAAGAGCAGCGCAGTGGCTTCCTGTCCTCATAGCAAACGAAAAGCGTTTCTATCTCTCATTGCTCCACTGGTGTGATTGCTTCTCCATATGTAGAGCTCATATTGTCTGTTTCACACCACGTACCTGTATTTCATGGAAAAGCGTATCATACACAGATAAAAACCCAGACGTCTGTTTAAAAAGGTGTAAAACGCCACTATAAGAATCATTTCCGAGCTCCTGAAACCTTTAAACACGACTCAACCAGTATATACAGCTTCATCATTCCTAAACATCAGCACTTTATTTCCTCCTCACTTGCTCACTCCTCATTTGCTCACACACACACACACACACACACACACGCGCGCGCGCGCCTCATTATTGCAGACAGTGCCATTTTTTTCAGGCACTAAAACACATAAAAAGATGTTTTAAAGGCTCCATAAAAGATCGGCTGAAGGTCTAAATCGCTATCTAAAGCTGAGTAAAGCTCTATGAGCTATGTCTAAGAATACGAACCAGTGCTGTCATATCGGTGATGTATCCTGTTCCGGGCAAACATAAAAAAATAAATCAAATATTTTCCCTTTACCAGCCATTGTAAACGTCTTTGAGCGTGAGGACGATGTGAGGGAAATGATGTACAGCGTTTTATATCGTACACCAGATGTTTCCAGGTCACGGCTGAAGGACACAGGAATCAAGCAGGCATGCATTACAGTTTTTGGGAAAAACAACAACATGAATGAATCTCACACACACACACACACATGCAGATCACTGACTGCACGTTTTTTAATCTGTTTACGTGGAGCGTGCGCTGTACACGTCTCTGTGAATGAGCTGTTGCTTTAGAAACGATAGTGGATTAAAGCGAGCGCATTAATATAAAGCTGCACTGCTGTCAGAGCCGCTGTTTGATTAAATCAACACCTTCTGACCAATCAGAGCGCAGAACTCAGCAGCGCCGCGGTGTAACGCAAGATAAAAACATCAGGTATTGTTAGCTGGTCAAATAGTGTCATAGCCACGTTTTATTTTCCGCTGCTGTACCTGTACTGTACAGGAAAGCTGATTTCTTCATTAATATTCAGTGAGTTCTTTATCAGGGTCGAGGTGGAACTGAAACACATCACGGATTATGTATCCTGATCGCTGCTCTGTGAACCTGGAGTGAAGTCTCCTGAGCCGTCGAGGCTTATCACACTAAATTAGTCACATGGCTGCGTTGCTCTGACCTGCCTGCTCGACCGAAAGGAATAAAATAACCTCCGTACTGCGTATAACGCTCTTCAATGTCCAACCCATAATCATCTCACACAGCTCACACGTTCCATTAGTGAAGTGGAAACTGCAGATTAACGTCACTCTCACAGCTTTAAAATGTAAAAAAGGTGAAAAGGATTGCACCTGTTCTGGACTTTGGAACAAATCAGAATAAAATACAACAGAGACAGAACAAATGTGTGAAAAGGATGCACGTGGAGGTAGCGCTGAAGATAAAGCAGAGGTGAAGCCGTGGAAAGAGGAGGCCAGTGAAGAGAAACATAAACACATGGAAAACAAATCTGGGGAGCGCTGGGGAATCCCGGTCTAATGAACCTGGTGAACGTGACCGGTTTCCTGTCTCGATCCCGTCACTGTCGCACGTAAATCCCACACTAATGATCCGATCACGGTCTGATTTCAGCCCTTCTCAGATCGTGTAAACAGAGCCTATGATATTTTCCATCGCATTATCCCACAGCGCTGCTGACGTCTGGATTCTGATTGGTCAGAAGGTGGGGATTCATTTTCTGGAACAGCGGCTCTGACAGTAGTGCAGCTGCTCGTATACCTTACCGTTTCCATGGTGACAGCTAATTGTTTACATGGTGACGTTTTCTGTAATTTCTGTATCCTGTATGAAGGCGTCTGCAGCGTCAGCGCTGTGTAACAGTCAGAGGTAAAGCTGGAACTTCACGTAACGTTTTCTGACATCTCCAGGACAGAGGAGTTCATAGCTGCTGCTCCACAACGTTGAACATTACTATAAACAGATAAACTGCTGTGGTGTAAGAGGAATAAAAACACTTGTGGATGTGCTGTGATAGGAAAAGAATCAACTTCAAGGTGGAAAAAGTAACTCCGCTTTAGCGATGATTATTTTTCTATAACAGCACCACATACTCCTTACATAACATCACTGATTTATCATCACAGTATTTTGGGACGAAGATCCAGGAAGGTCCGGTAAATATCCGGGACGCTGTGAGTGACTGGCAGGCCGCATTTGATCTAATCACGCTCAATCAGAGGTCTGGAGATTTCTGGCGTGAGCTGCAGTGAAACCATGCCATGCGCACTCCCTCTGGCTCATTTAGCGCTGTGGAGATTAAGGAGCAATTTATTAGAGCCGGTCAATCCGTTCCTCCTACTTCTTATAGACCGAGCACAGCGGCATCATGGGAATTGGGCTCATTAGGGCTTCATTGATTTGCCCTTCTCTCTGAGGGTCAAGAGATATTTACACACCTGCTTCCTTCTTCTCATCGTACAGTAAAGTCGGAGTCCGAATCTGAAAGATTAAAATATATTATATTTTATTTCTCAAACTACACCCTATCATTATTTAATATTAATAAAACCCCAAATCACATAAAATAAAAAAAATCACAACAAAAATGTATGGCTGTTTACACTCACTATCCACTTTATTAGGAACACCTGTACACCTGAACAAGCATGCAGTTATCTAATCAGCCAATCATGTGTCTCGGAAGACTCGGAAAAATGGATACCGGCAGTACAGTTTTGATTTTACTAGCTTTGGGACAGGAGGGTGAGGAACAGAAACGCTCCTTCAGTTTGGGTCCATGAGAGAGACAGCGCCGGGTGATCGGAGATGGTGATGATTAATCTCGCTGTGGTGTTCAGGGATGTAAACAATCTCCTGGTCATTTCAGACGTCCCGCCTCTGTAAGAATCTTGTCGCTTTGATTGGTCAGAACGGCTGAAACGTTGCTAGGATACACTAAAGGGACATTTGATGGGCATTGCGTTAAACTCAGCAAGTGGACTTGAGTTCAACTGAACCAACGCTCTGCTCTGACGTCAGTAAAACCAAAGCAAACTGCCGCCTCTGCCGCTGGTCAGCGTGATCTCCGAATTAATGTTCACGTCAAGCATCAGAATGAAGAAAAGTGTGATCTGTGTGACTTTAACCGTAGTGTTGCTGTTAGCACCAGATGGGCTGCTTTGTGTGTTTCAGAAACTGCTGATCTCCTGAGAATTTCACACACAACAGTCTTGAACTTTGAAAGTGATGTTTACATTTCTCCATCGCCGCTAGCTGGACGTGTAGCGGTCAGTTTCCTGAGTTCGCGGTCATCCAGTTTTAAATGAACATCGTAGCAGCGCTCACACTGATTTTGCCTGCGACAGCAAAATCTAGCTGAAGATCAGCTAGCCAGTCCGCGCGGACACGTCGGATACTCACGGACACGTCGGCTACGTTACGGTATATGGAATGAAATGATTTATTCTCCTCTGATCGATGTGGGACCAACTTGTTCAGAATCCGGAGCCCAGTGTTAACTCGTTAACTCGTGATGGTAGAGAAGATTATTTTAAAGGTAGCCTGGTTCACCACGCTAGCCTGTTTAACTACTTACACGTCAGTTTACACAATATTTTTTTACATGCCAATCATTTGTCCTTTTTCTAAATTAAACAAATTACAGCAGAAAATAATCAGCACGTGACTGTTGCATAGTTTCATTTCAGCAACACATCAATCCAGATCTTCTGCTCCGACACCCGCAGTAAACATTAACCATCCACACACACTCAGGGACATCTCTGTGAACACACACACACACACACACTGTGAACACACCCACCACACACACACACACACACACATCTGTGATCAGATCAGTGACACCCAGACATCTGATTACACACCACTTGAGCCACAGATGCTCGTTCTTCCTCCAGATGCCAGAGGTTCAGAAGACAGATGGACCTCGATGTTTATGTAGCGATATGAAGTTTTCCGGTCCTTTCTCACTTTCTGAAAAATTTTGTGCACATGAAAGTCTCGCCGTCGTTCCCTCTGGATAAAAGTGGACTAAGTTCGGCTGGTAGTGCTGCCCAATCGCAATCTTAAAACGTTCAAGTCTCAAACGTTCTGATCCTGGCCGTCTCGCCGTCTTCATCACTTACAGTTCCTTTCAGCTGAAAACGACCTGGACTGCATATGTGTAAAAGAAATAGAATTTAACAATAGGAATGAAGAGAGAGAGAGAGATTTTGCAATAATTAAGGAAGCATAAAGTTCTGTGTCCCTACCACTCCTCTACCTTCAGCACAAAGTTTAAACGAGTCGTTATGAGCCGAGCGGGACGTAAAGGTTAATTCCTGAGACGTTCCGCTCCAGCGTTTGCTAGCCAGTGACCGCTTTCCTGCACTTTCCTGTTTCAGATTAAAAGGTCAGCTCTTTATTCACAGACGGAGTAAATGGCTATAATTTCCTCCAATGTTCCCCCGAGTGCCGCTGAGCTGATGGGGAGGAGGGCCCAGTCTCATAAAGTGTCTTTAATTACACGTCTGAAGCTGAAGAGCCGACTTTCAACACCAACAGACGGAGATATCGACCCGCCTCCGTTATTAAACCTGTGCCTGAGAACATGTCATATTGACATTGGAGGGAAAAAATAGTGAGGATAAAAGTAGAGTGTGCAGAGGTGCAGAGGAAAGGAACAGCAAAAGGATATTCCTTACAAATATTTTAAATAATCCTGTCTCTGTCCTCGTCTGTCGCTGTGCCGAAGGGTTAAAAATGCAACTGTAAAAAAATATTTTATTTAATTCAGCACAACCTATTTAGACTGAAGTGTATTTTCATGTCGCAACAGATTTTGTGAAACAGTCCTTCTAGGATTCTCTGGCTGGGTAGAACTCAGGGTAGAACCATTTCCAGGAACCCTTTAAAAAAAAAGAGAGAGAGATTTTAAAAATCACAGCCACTAAAATCCACTTGTTAGGTAGCAATTTGGTTTTATTTTGTTGCTTTTTTTAAAATAATGAACTCTTGGGCGTCCCTTGTTTTGTCCACTGAAGAATCCATGATGGTTCTCTTTAGACCATTACACAAAGTAAGTAATTATAATGCATTCTTTTTTTTTTAATGTTCCTTACGGTTTTTTTAATGTTCTGTGTCTTGTCCACTGAAGACGTGCTAATCTGTAGATAGCAGAACCATCCTTGTACCTGAGGAACCATCTGAAAGGCATCAAGGTTTATTTCTCAGTGAAAGAGTTCTGTAAAATAATCTCTCAGTGTTTTATCGGTTATGAGAGCTCATAAAGCTTTAAGCGACTTCCCATGGCAGTCTAGACCTTCATCTGATCTTCACTGAGGCTTCTGATGTGTTTTAGGAGCTGCTTTTCAGAAGCGATTCCGCCGTCCGCATTAATGAGCCGTGTAAGTGAGGAAACAGCGAGTTAGCGAACTAGCGGGTCTGCTGCAGAAAATAAAAAAGAAAGGGAAAAAAAGCTGATGTTTTGGGAATGATGAAGTGAGAAGGTGCAGCTCACCCCGAGTCGTGTGAGCGAGTCGAACAGCAGGAGATTTCCTGCACGAAGCCACGACTGCCTTCACTGCCACTCACAGTAGGAATGTAGCACAGCTGTGCTAATGTAGTGCTAATACACAGAACTAATCGATTTAATGCACACATGCTAACCTAAAGCTAATACACAGCGCTAGTCTATAACCAATGCACATGCTAATACACAGAGATAATATCAAGATAAGAAGTACACCACATTTAGCATCTACAATCAATGCGCATGCTAATCTAGAGCTAATATATGAAGATAATACACAGCATTTAGCATCTAGAACCAGTTCACAGAGACAATCTAGATCTTATCCACAGTGCTAATCTATAGCTGATGTACAGAGGTAATCTAAGAGGAACTAATCTTACACTAACACACGGTGCTAATCTGGAGCTCATTTCTGACAGTTCTGCACAAAGATGGTTTTTGTAAAAACAGGGATAGTTTTGTCCAAAACAATTATGGTTTATCAATGAGTATGTCAATAAAACACATTTTTGGGAGTGTGTTGAGACAGTTCCACATCCTCAGGAGTATGTGCAGCGCCCCCCAGTGGCTGCTGAGCTGACAACATCATGTGCAGAAACATTAAAGAAACAATTCATCCAAAACTGGAAGGTCCGAAGCGTGTCTCACTCCAAACATAACCCCGAATAAAAGAAGAAGAGTCAGTCATTATTGTACGTTTCAGGTAAATTGTCTTCGATTGCGGTGCAGGATGATAAAAACGCATTAACGCTGAGGGAAAAGGAGGGGAGATAAAAAGCAGGCAGAATAAACTCGGCGTGTCTGAGGTTTGATTCGGACAAAAATCAGATCGATAAACAGAACAAACAGCTTTAATCAATTCCCACTTCCCACCTGTTATTAGCAAACAAACACTGTGCAAAAGAAGCCAAAAACTGCTGTGCAAAAGTGGGGAAAATCAATATCTGGGTTTCTAATATCCTCCAGAATATAGAGTCGATTCCAAAAGTCTGAGTTACAACTGGAAATCGTTAAAATATCAAAAAGTAAATGCAAACCTCATCATTTCACACTTATGCTCGTATCCTGTACGCTGCGCTCCTATTGGCCGAGACAAGCATGAAGACCATAGGGGACACACACATATATTAGACATCAACACTGTGTGTGTGTGTGTGTTAGGAGTGTACTGAATCACACACTGCTCATAAAGCCCTTCATGACTCTTCAGAATACTCAGCACTTAGTGGAGGCACAGACATGAAACCCTCCCGACACAGTGCAGGTTATTAGCAGTTATAACAGCCGCGTGTCTTATTCTTGCTGTGGAACCCACAGCAGTGTCAAACACTGATTTTGCTTTTGAAGGAGCTGTAAAGCCCTCTGAGCACGTCATGTTTGCGATTCTGGGCTTCATAAATAAAGCCGACATTCAGGAGAACTGCTGAAGTTCCTGAGACGAGCGTCACAGCATCACTCTAAAGGTCTGAAATAAAACATCACACTTCCTACATTGACAAAAAACAACAACTCATCTGACTTTTAAAAGGTAGAGAAGGCAACACTCAACTCCTCACCACATTAAACATGAATCATGAAGCCTCTCATTAATGCGACATATGACTTCACACTCTCACTGAAATGCCAGGACGTGACTTCCTGTCATGTTTTTGTGTGATTCGCAAAGGACAGAGAGACAAAAATACCTTCTCCTTCCCAAATAAAAGGTCGGAGTGTGCTGCGGAAACATCTGAAAGCTGGAGTGGGTAATTATAGCAAATGAATCTTTTCACTCGGCTAACAGTCTCGTGTGTTGTGGGAGCCGAGGAGGCTGAGCGTGACTCCTTTGGAATAAATGCACTTTTGGACGAGATTGGGTGCAACTGAAAAATATTAGCGCGCTCCTTTCAGCCGTGAAAGACGTCCCTGACAGGAGAGAGGGGCATCCATGCTGATTTTTTTTCCTTGAATTTTCTTTTTAAGAGACTTTGAATATTTATTTATACAGTAAAAGTGACCTTGAGCTCCTTTTAGTGTGTCAGTTTTCTGTCGCTCGGTCACTACGTACAGGAAGAGAGTCAGTCAGGCGTAACGCCGAGGAGCCACAGCGTGCTCCGAGTCCAGCGTCTGTACAAGCTCCTACTCCTGCAATCATCTGGACTACCAGGTTCTTCTTCTGCTCTTCTGAGCCCCTCAGGGTCCTACCACCATCCTGATACCTACAAGCTCCTATTCCTGAAACCTGGAGACCACAAGTTCCTTCTCCTGGCATCCTGACATCTACCATTCTGAGGTCTACAAGTTCCTGCTTCTGCTACCTGAGGTCCGTAGGAACATACAAGAACATTCTGCTATCCTCCTGTTCCACACACACACACACATGCTTCTCCTTCTGGTTCTCACTAATTCTTCCTCATTTTTAGCTCCTTATTAAATCCATTTTACTCCTAACAGTTCTATTTACATTCAATTCATTTCAGAAAGAAATATTACTGTCACATTTTTCTCTTAAGAGCTCCTTGTAATAATACCTCCAAGTACTAAGTTCTCCCACACGTTAGTTTCGCGTCTCGCATTCACGTCACGCGTGAGTGTTGTCGCGGATCTTTGAGGTAAAAGTAGTGTGTGTTTTTTAATAAACGCTTATCTGCATCTTGCCACATTTTCATTCTGACACAATGGCCTGACTTCAGCTCCTCTGCATAAATCAATAAAACTCCCGGCCATTAAGGACAAGGCCAGGGCGGGAGAACGCGACGGTTCGGTGAGCTCGTTCACACAAATTGCTCATTCTTTTGTGTTTTCAATCAAGAGGATTAACTTGGCGAATATTCATCCAGCATCCATAATGACACATCTCTTTTCCACACCGCACTCTGAATTTACTCATTTTATTCAACACTTCAGGCACCTGGATCCTAAAAGGTAGTCAACATGGCATCAGAATCAGGTAAAGGGGGCGTGGCCTGCAGTCTGAAGGGGTTACGGGTGATGTGGATGAGAATATAGTTCCAGTCTGATTTGCATATGGAATTATTCTGCTATTTTTAACACGGTCTTTTAAGGTTAATGTGAAGAAATGACCCAAATAAAATGCCACATTGCCTCTCTGGTATGTGGTGCATGATATTTATTTGTAAAGCATTGTTTGGAAGTCAGAGCTGATGTGAGGGATGGAGCTCGGCGGCGTGTCGAGTCAAGAGGTTAATGCAGAGCAAAGATTATTTGTGGCCTCATTTACTGCCCGAGAGGGAACGGTGGAGCGGAGCGAGGGGAGGTTACGGCAGGATGAAACCCCGGTGAACTGATAAGATGATCAGATGCGAGTGATAAAGAGATCAGTGATGCCGTGAGGACGAGGTCCGGTCGGGTTCCTCCTTTATGGTTATCCGTGGTGCAGCGGCGCTTCATGGCTGCTCTGCGATTCATTTTGTGGTTCAGGACTTGTGCAATTAGGCGGCGAGGCAGTTTCTACTCTCACGCCGGGGCGGGTTTATCTCCAGCACTGTGTGCGTTTCTCTGAAATGCTCCAGTGATGCAGTTTTGTTTCTTTAACAAGTGTCAGTGTTTTTTAGCAGCCAGAGGTAAAGCTGTAAGCTTTCGGGACAGAGGAGTTTGTGGAAGCTCATTAAGCTGCGCCTCTTTATCTTATTCAGTTCAAGAGAGACAAAAAAAAACTAGAGGCTGTTGAAGGAAAGACTGTTTATAGCTGCTAGAACGTAAGTGATACAACTAAATGGATGAAAAGTCCACCATGTCGCTTTTTAATAAATGAAAAATTCGTATCGTAGACAAACTGCTGGGGTAAAACGCTTCAGGGTGTGCCGCTACAGGAAAATAATCAACTTCAGGGTAATAACCGTAACTCCGCTTCATCACACCACTCATTTGTTTTTCCGTTTGTTTGTGTTTTTAAGGCCAGAGTGTATGAGGACTCAGAACGAGCCACGGCCCCCTTTGAAACCTCTTCCACAGACTCTGCGCTGAGACGAGTTCACCCTGCAGGCGAAATGCTGAAATGTGAACAAAGTGTATTCTTTTAAGCTTTGTTTTTATTTTTGCCACTTTTTGCTGCTGGATATTTCGCTTGCTTTGGCCGCACAAAGAGAGCGAGCGTGATGCCAGCGGGAGAAAGTAATGTTGTTTGACAACAGGGATTTCAGTAAAAATCTGCTGTCTGCTCCGCTGTCGAAACAAAACACATGAAAAATCCCATTATGAACAAGCTGAGAATAGCTCGGACAATCCAGGAGTGCGTGAATAAAAACCAGAACACGGGATATAAAAGTATTTTTAACCCAAAGGGTGGTGTGTTTATGGGATAGAATGATTTTCATCGCATCATTGCAAGATGTTGGTTTTTGCAGGAGTCAAAGCAGCGTGAGCTACACTGTATGGTACGGCAATGCATAAGGCTAACAGGTTAGCACTAAGGTTAATGCTAGCTAGCATCATTTACTCAGAATTTGTTGGAAGAGAAAAAGAAAGGAGAAGAGAAAAACACATTCTGTGCCAGAATAAATAAACAAAATTTATAATTCACAAATTGTTGTGGTACAAGAGGATTAAGCCACTGCAGTGCACGCTGTTACCAACATCATGTGTTCCTGAAAACGTCATGTAGAAATCAGAAGTGTGAAAAGGATGCATGGAATTTCTGCCTTATAACATCCTTATGATGGGAACATGAAGCGATCTGAAAACAGTCATAAGCTAGCGTCTAGATATTATGAATTCATGAGATTGGAACACAAAGTTTTACACTGCGGTATTCCGTACACCACTTCAGTATTCCAACTCAGCTAATCTCGCTAAACTATGACTATGATGGTTTATGACTAGTTAAGATGATGGAATGAAACAGAAGGCTAGTAGTGATGTTGTGATTTAACCAGACCTCATACCTTCAGTATAACATGCGCTTAAGTATTCCATACAATTCAGTATTCCGTACATTTGTGTAATCCATACATTTCATTATTGTGTGCACTAAGCTATTCCATATTTGTCAGAATTCTGTACACTTTGGCTTTCCATATATTTGTGTGTTCTCTACACTTCAATATTCCTTACACTTCCATACTTTATACACCTAAATATTCCATATACTTCAGTTGCTCATTGCAGTATTCCAGACACTTCAATATTCAGTACACATCAGTATTCCGTAGGTTTCAGTATTCCGCTTAGCCAATCTTGCTAAACTACAACATTAAACATAAACCAGTATTTTATAATAAGAGCTAGAGAAGAACCAGAAATTAAAATAAAGGCTAACAGTGAAGGTATGTGTGATTGGTTCGACTAACTGGACCCAAGCCCAGTCCTCTTTGATCCTGGAACATCTCTCACTAGGAAAAATCAGGAAGTGTTTCCTGGACTGTATCAGATCCGAGGCTGAGGATTTTTAATGAGATACTCCAAGCTAAAGCTTCTGCAGATTCCATTTAGGAATGTCTGGAGGAGTTTTATATATTTTTATTTTCTGTAAATGTCAATAGCATTAGGCTCTTTGCTCTGATCAGGGGTATTAAAGAGTCAGAATTATTTCCTGGGTTTTTCCTCCACGCTATACTTCATTTAGTATCTGTGCATATAAATCATTTACTCAGGGATACACGCGAGTCCGGCTAAAGCCTGTTTTTTAGTCGATTGCGTTGATAGAAATATTTGCAGATGCACAGAAATTATGTTCGGCCAAATGAGAAACAAAGCCATCATTGTGAAAACAACATCATATTCTTTTTTCCCCCTTAATGGTCTCGCTTGCGAAATGACCCATTTCTGTTTTCACGTCTCGGATCATAATAGAGGATGACGTTCCTGTCCTGAGGTCAGACGCAGCAGTACCATACTCAAAATATTTCAAAGAACAACATTTTGTGGGTTTTTTTCCATTTCATTTGGCTCAATTTCATTGCAAGCTCAGAGATTGGTGTTTTCATCTAATCAGAGAGAGAGAGAGAGAGAGAGAGAGAGAGAGATGCACAGAATTGCAAAAAGAAAGGACAAGGAAGAAAGGGTTTTGCAGGAAATGAAGCAGACGGAGATAACATTTTAAATTCTATGCATGTAGTCCTTATGATATTAAACAAAAGAGTGGATCAGAGAGAGAGAGTGTGTGAGAGAGAGCGAGACAGAGAGAGCGAGAGAGAGAGAGAGACACAGAGAGATAGAGAGAGATCCACACTTTCATTCCACTCTCCTGTTGTGAGTGAAGACATGTTAAGAAGATTTACAGCATTCAGTAAAATCAGTTTTATCATCCTTCCATCCATCTGTTCAGATACAGTCTGCTGAAATATCGAGTCTGAAACTCCGGACAGTTCTGGAAAGTTGACTGCACTGAGTCACGCCGTTCCATCTCCTGTGCTCTTATTTAGTAAAGAACGGCACGTCATACTTTTTATCCACAGGTTAAATTCTGAACATGGAGTCTTAAAGAAAAAGGGAAAAACATGCCCTGTCTCATCGGTGTGCCTCGCCATTATTCCAAACATATGACTGAGGAAGTAACAGTATTCCATACATTTCAGCATTCCAAACACTTCAGTATTCTGTAAAATTGCTACAGTACAGAAAATCTCTCACATGCATGTAAGTATTCTGTATGTCTCAATATCCAATACACTACAGCATTCCAGACACCACAATATCCAATACACTACAGCATTCCAGACACCACAATATCCAATACACTACAGCATTCCAGACACCACACTATCCAATACACTACAGCATTCCAGACACCACAGTATCCAATACACTTCAGCATTCAAGACACCACAGTATCCAATACACTTCAGCATTCCAGACACCACAATATCCAATACACTCCAGCATTCCAGACACCACAATATCCAATACACTTCAGCATTCCAGACACCACAGTATCCAA
>JAQMYM010000005.1:20795800-20806826 GCA_030014255.1 Parauchenoglanis ngamensis
CACACACACACACACACACACACACACACACACACACACACACACACACACACACACACACATACTCACTCTCTCTCTTTTTATGCTGCCCCCTGAGGGGAACACAGGGTGTGTGTTAGCAGCCTGCCTGCAAGCATTTAAATGAAAAATGTGTAACAACAGTGTGAAAAGGTTTCCAGGCATGTGTGCTGAATATTTAGATAGATTTCAGTTTCACATCGCTAAACACTGAACAACACTAAACAAATTCTGTTTTCCTGAATAAGGATGAACTGAGGACATTATTGCATCAGTGTTTGGCAGTGTACAGCTGTGTACACACACACACACACACACACACACACACACACACACACACACACTCACACACTGCAGAAAAGAGTGTAAAAAACAATTACCAGAAAATGAACTGCCGATAATGAGTATCTGAATCTACCGCATGCCTTTAAACGCTTTTTACAATGAAGTTCTGAAGCTCTGAAGTTCATCGAATTACTTACTTGGGCCTTGGGACCAATTTTACACTTTCTCTAAAAGTGGAACAATACTGAACATGTTTCTCAAGCACGAAAATGGACATGTTCCACTCAGTTTCATTTCATTTATTGTTTATTAGGAATGAACAGATAATGTGTTCTAGAAGGATACAAATGCAGATTTGAATAGGAGGCACAAGAACCCAGTGAAGAGCCTCTGAAAAGCTGTTTGCAGCCTGAGAGACATAGACATACATCTGAGCGACCTGAGAGCTGGAAGCTTGGCTAGCTGCGGTGGAAAGGTCAGGCCTACCAGGCAACAATTAAGGGCTGGATATAGCAACATGGCATCCTCCCACTGATCTACAGCCCCTCTTGGTCTACGAGGTTCCTATCTCCACAGTCCAGGGCTTTGAGAGGAAGATCAGCAGGTTCCTGCAGAAGTGGCCGGGACTTCCTTGGAGCCTGAGCAGCATCTCCTTATATAGGTATAGGGTATAAGAAACAACAAGGTGAAGCTCCCCATCAGCAGCCTGAATGAAGAAGTCAGGGTTACCTGTACGAGGCAGGTACTCCAATACCGAGAGTCCTGTGACCCAGAAGGATGGAAGAGGGGGGCAACAGAGGCCATGGATATTGCTGAATCACAGCTAAGCCACAGGGTGCCAGTGAGAGCAGAGTCTCTTGAAAGGGCTGGCCTGTGCAGCAGCACTACACCTCGCTACGACAGGGCACAAGGGAAGGACAGGATGTCACGGATCCAGGATGAGATGCGAGCATCAGTCATGGAGGCGCAAGCCAGCAAGACGGTTGGAATGCGAAAGCAGGGAACCTGGATGAGATGGGAGCAAGCTGTGAAGCGCTTGTTTCCGGGGCCGAGCTTTGGAAAGTCGAGCCCCATCAAAATAAAATTCTTAATCCAGGCTATCTACAAAGTTGTACCAAACCCACCCAACTTGTTCTGCTGGGGGGAGGCAGAGTCAATGGGGCTCTGGGTGGCAATGGGTTAGGGTTAGGCAAGGTGTGATCCCAATGAGGTGAAATGCAGAGGGCTCACAGGCCAGTCCCTCTGCATGGCCTACACCATGTTGGGCATCACAGGGGTTAGTAGGCAAAGGGCCATCAAGTTGGTGACCAAGGTAGAAGCTGTTGCTTCAAAGTGGCTGCGGATCAGGAGAGGAGAGCCATGGGTGGCACAGCACTACCTAGGCACAAGCCAGAGCATGATCAACCCCAGCTGGATCACCTGGGTGAGGGTGTCCGTTTGTTGAAAAAAACATGATATGGAGAACAGGAAACATCACCGAAGATGTGACAAGGTGCATCAAGATGATGTATGTTAAAATCTGCTGTTGCCTCACAGCTCCAGGGTCGTGGGTTCGATCCTGAGCTGGGGTTACTGCCTTTAAGGAGGTTCACACATTTGTCCCGTATCCACATGGAGTTTCACTGGATTCTCCGGTTTCTTCTCCTCGCAAAAACATGCCAGCAAATAAACTGGCTACACTAAACTGCGCCTGGATATGAATGAGTACGTGAATGTGTGCATGGTGTCTTGCAATGGAATGATGAGAGCTCATTCATGGTGAATTTGACAGGCTCACCGCCTTTCCGACACGAAGCTCGTAAGACAAAGAAAGACCACGTACATTAACATGAGCATGTGGTGCTGTGCGCTGTATGTCCAGCCACACCCACCTCAGGTTTAAATCTGAATAGAGATACAGATTTATTCAGCGCTAAAGCATTCTGGAATGAAGAGGTTCGAATTTAGAGCACTGTCACATTACAATGAATCAAAACTTATCTTCTTTTTTTTTTTGCCGATGATTCAGACATCTGTATTACGTTCCGTTGCATCACTGTGTTCTAAATGTCTATTATAGAGATGATGTTCTGCTCAATTTTAAGTTGAGAGAAACAAGATGAAAGAGTAACGAGAGTAAACATGTAGCAGAAACGTAAAGTCAGTGGCGTTCTAGTTCCTCCGCCTCATATTCCCACAGCGACCTTCTGCCCGGAACGTTCCCGAGCACAGGAACTGCCCTCAGGGCTTCACTTCCATCAGCACTGTTTATTCAGATCATCACGCACATGAAGAGAAGGCAGGGTGTGTGTTTTTAATAACTCCACTTTAAGAGTGGCATTGCTATAAAACCTGCTCTGATAGCCAGGGTCAGTGGGACACCACACCACCAAGTCATAATCATGTTCGCCTGCAGCTCTACTGCCACCATGTGGACAGCAACAGAACTTTATAAATGGAAAGACAATCATAAAATAAATTATCCAACAGTTTCAAGGACTTCTGCTCATCTCATTTTACACTCCCGTTAAGCATTTTTTGCTACAGTGTAATATGAGGATAACTTTTTCCCTTAACATTTATCAGCATGTTCTACAAAGCTCTGTTCATCATCATGTGACACAGGCTGGAACAGAAGTAATAACAGCAAAACTATTATTAGCACACAGTGAGGGGAAGAGCACACTTCCACAAGCAGAAACCTGCCGCCTGACAACACAAACCAGTTATATATTTACTAATGTGAGAGCTTTCATATTATCAAAGATTTTGTGCTGTCGTGCCAGGTACAGTATTAGTCTTTTCAATAACACATCATACATTATAAAGTCCATAGTGACACCTACAATGCAACATAAGGCTTTAATAACATAACTGCCATAACACTCAGTTTTGTGCCATTGTGCCATGTTTATTCTGTTCACTAACTCTCATAATACATAAAAAGGCCTGTAATAACACCTATAATCCACTATAAGCGCTATACTAACATCAGTAATACATTATTAGGCCTGCAACACCACCTACAATACATTATAAGGGCCATAGTAACACCCACACTAAACTTTATTGAATAACCTATACACTATACCCCTAATAACACCTATAATACTCTGCAAGTCCTATAATAACACCTATTATAATGTTATAATATAATATAATATATGTTATATAATATAATAACACCTAAACACAAACTACCACCACCACAGGTCCATTGTAACAGCCACAATACATTAGAAATGCAATACCTGCTGTAACACTAACACCTATAGCCCAAAATAACTAACATCATCAGGTTTATAGACTTACGGCGTTATTAGACCTGAACAAATTTTTAAGTATTTCGGGATTGTACTTTAGTCCTTTCAATGCATTTGCAGACCGTATAAGAGTACTTTAGGCATTATTACAGGGCTTCAGTTCATTCTTAGTTTCCACGGGAGATTTCAGGTGTTATAGGTCTCTGGTGTCTTATTAAAGCTGGCTGGTGTTACGGGCTTTAAGACTTTTTCAGGCCTTATAGTGCACTGCAGGTGTATTGTAGGTTTTAGAAGTCATTATGTTATTAATGAATGATGAACATGAATTTAAAAGAATATCCTAACTTCAGAAATGTGGTTTCCTTTATTACTCTGGACCATTTCACTTAACAATAATCATAGTTTTGTCTAAACACTTTGTTTCTGATGCAAAAGAGGTAATACAGAGGGAACGGTGTTAATGATAGCTTCATAAGTAAACAGAGGGAGTAAGTGTACTCACTGTATGTAGTCAAACGTTTGCCAAACGATTTTATTAAATCACAAGTGTTCATTCGTGTGCAACAGGATCAAAATATCACAAGACAAGCAAGAGTTTTTTGTTTTGCATTTTATTCAGCTTCCTCCCAACATATGATTACGCTTCATTTATACAAAAGGTCAGCAGCTCTCTCCAAAAATCAGGGATGCTGCGCTTCACTCGGCACAGCGGACGCCTGACATTTACAGAGAAAAACTGAAAACAGACATCTGCACTGCACAAGTACCCAAAAGAAAATCACTACTCTAGCACACGACCATGACATGACACCCAACACCACCGAGGTCAAGAACGCTCATCTTCAGTACAAGAAACTCATTATTGGCTGATTCTTGCATTATCTAGGAGTCAGAGATCAGATAAAGGGGCTGAAGGATCAAGTTTGCTTTTAGCATCATCTTAAAATCAATGTTTATAAAAGCTAAAAAATGAAGACAGCAAGCACAGAAAGTGAGAGATGAATGCATGGGGTCACTTTTATACATTATAAAAAATAAAACAAAACAAAAAAATAAAATAAAATAAAAAAAAAAAAGCCAAGCATGTAATCTTCATTTAAAAAGAGCAGGAAGTTATCTTGAGGCATTTTCACCTCCTCACCATAAACAAAATGCTCAGGTTGGCTTTTAATACAAAAGAAGGAACAGAACCGTTCTTTTTCTTTAGCGCCTTTTCTCTTTCCGGTCTGATTTTCGGTCCCGCTCGCTGCGTGAGGACCGTTTTGCCGACCTGTTTCCATCTGAGCCCGTCCTCTTCCTGTCCTTCTCCTTGGACCTTTCTTTCCTCTCTCTGTGCCCACTGCCGCTTTTACTCGTCTTCTGACTCCTGTCGCTCTTCCTCCGCTCCGAATTCCTCCTGCGGCGCTCTCTGCTGCGGCTGCGTGACCGAGAGCTCGACGACGAAGACGAGGCAGATGAAGAGCTGCTAGAGCTGCTGGAGGACGAGCTAGAGCCGCTGGATGAGGAACTGGACGAGGAGCTTGTGGACGAGCTGCTGCTGCTCCTCTGGCTTCTGCTCGGTGACGTCCTTGCTTTAGCTCGACCTCGAGCCTCATCCACTTCCTCCTCGGCGTTCTTTGCTTGCCGAGGCTCCGTGACCACTTCCTGCGGCTGCTTCAAGTCGTCGACTGGTTGTTTAGAGGTTTGGGGCTCGAGAGCGCCACCTGGCTCTGTGCTGTCTTTTTTAGTTGTGGGTTCTGAGGAAACCTCAACTGGGGGATCTTTACGTTCCTCGGCTTGGACTTCCGTGTTGTTTTCAGGGGTTTTTTGGGACTGGACCTCGTCTTCCTGATGGCTCTCCTGCTCTTGCTCCTTCTCTTTCTCTTCCTCCCTGTCATTACCAACCTCTTCTACCTCTGGACTCTTCTCCTGCTCTTCTTGCTGCGCCTGCTGCTGCTCTCCCGCTAAATCCCTCACTACCATCTCAACCTCCATCTTCTCTTCCACCTCCTCTCCATCCTCCACTGCTGCCTTCATCTCCTCTTCCTCACCTTTCTCTCCCTTCCCTTCATCCTTCTCCATTGCCTCTTCCTCCTTCTGTTCCTGCTCCCCCTCCCCCTCTCCCTCCCTGACCTCTGAACTCTCCTCCCTACCTTCCATTTCCTCCTCTGCTTCCTCCTCCTCCTCCATCTCTACATGTCGTTTACCTGTCAGCCTTTCCTTCTGCTTACCCTCCTCTTCATCTTCCTCTTCTTTCTTCCGCCCTGCAGCGTTCTCCGTTTCCTTTTTCCCGGCGCGCTGAGACTGACGTCTCGGCCGAGCCTCCATCTTGTTCAGGTGCTCAGCGAACGCCTCACGCCTCTCATCAAACATGGCTGCAAAAGCAAACACCACCAAATATTTTTCATTTAATTTCTAATTCAGGCCAATTTCATTAGAAGCTCTAAAATGTGATTATAAACAGGCACAATCAGCTAAAACGGTCCGAGTTAAGTAAATCTTAACGCACGATGAGGCCAAGCGCAGCTAAACGCATTCGCAGAATTTCATATAAATCATGCAGAAAACAATACCAGGTTTAAATGCATTTTAAAAATAGAAGGAAATATCAACCGCATCTCGGTATAGGCTACGTTCAGGTTCTTTAGGTTTGAATTCGCCTAACGAACACAGGACACTTTACCATTCATTTTTTTCTGAGACTCCTCCAGGAGCTTCTGCGTGGCTGAACACATGCGACCCGGCAGGTAGAGGAGCGGAGGCTTGGTCTTGGTTCGAATGAACTTGATAATCTTGGCGTTGTGAGCGTTCCACTCCTCTTGCTGGGGGGAAACATGAACAAACAGATACGTAATAAATAAAACATTACAACATGCTTTTAAGGTGAACATTAAAAAGTAGAAATTAACTCCTACACCAGAAGCTTGGGAAAGGCTTTTAATCATTTACTATATAGATAAACATAACTAAGGAAATAAATAAAGTATATAAATATTTAAGAATTAATGACTTGGTGGTTCAGATTTACAGCAAGCACCATCTGTGTTAAAGCATGTTAGTTTAATCCAAATGGATAAAAGCATTAAGTAGTTTTGCTACGTAAACAGAAGTCGCACGTGCCGACGGGACACCGCGTTACTCCAGGAGCATGTCAGGCATGGTTATAAAATCATAATTCAGCTAAACGATGATGGATAAAGTGGAAGATTACCAGCTGAGCCAGCTCCACTTTATGCTCCAGAAGCCTGAGCTCCGTCTGCTTGGCTCGTCTCTCCTCGAACAGCTCGCGTCTCTCGCTCTCCACTTTCTTACGCTCTTGTTCTGCTTGTACTTCCAGCTTCTGCTCAATTTCCTGCCGTCTTTTAAGCTTTAAAAAAAGCAAACAAACAGGTTTAAAAAAAGGCGGCCGTTTTCTGTCCTCATTTCAAAGCCGTCCAGATCGCATGTTACAGCTGAGCTGCAGATTCACAAGCTCATCTTCAGAACAAGCGTAAATCAGAAATTACACCACGAAAGGAAAAAGGAAGCGTCAAGACAGACTCTAATCCAAAGTTAATATGCATTTTAAAAATACCTTCTCTGTGGACACGGTCGACTCCTGCTTAAACTTCTGCAGCGTTCCCATCAACAGGCCGAACATGCGGCGATTTCTGCAGTGGGTTAAAGGCCAGCGTTATTAAACACACTGCAGTGAGAATTTATACACACCATGTCAAATGAAATCCGATATAAAGTGTACGGTGACTGCAATAACAGCAGCAACGAGAGAAAAAATAAACTAAACTGCCATTTTGCCTAAACTTGCACTTCCTGTCACGGCCTGTTCCTACATCCTGAAAGCTGATGTTTTCAGCGTGCGTTGGAATAAAAAGAGCAGAGATCACGGAAAAGCTTAACATTTTAAACAATCATGTCAGCGCTCCTCTCCGGAAAAAAGCATGCCATGCTGTGTAGAGGGGTCAGGAGTGATGCGCAAAATGCAGACCGTTATCTACAGAAATAACACCGACTACAACGCTGCGCTGCGAAGAAAATGAACTTGGAGAGAAGAACAAGCTTGCTACCTTTGTTTCCCCTTCTCGTCCATGGTCTGATCTTGAATAAGATCTCGACGTGTGCGCTCCTTGGAGGTAGCGACTACTGACGACTGCAACGCTGGCTGCACACAGACAAAGGCAGTGTTAACTGGCAGGAATATATTCATCAGATTCATCCACTTCTGCGTTGTTCTTACACACTCGCTATATTTAGGTGTGGATACGTGCAAGGTCAGGACCGTCATGTGCTATTTTGGGGATGTTATTAAAAAATTTTTTTTTAAAAAAGCGAGTTACATGATTGGCAGTGTTAATTCGCTTCCAAGTGGGCGGAGCTTATCACTAAACATCACAAACATTTCTGTCTGGTTTTATTTGTACACAAGCGAGGCGTTATAAATGCAGCTGGAAGTGTGCGAGTGGCCTGTTCTCACTTTTTTGACATCGTCCTCATCCTCAGCGTCGCTGTCATGCCGTGAATCTCTCCTGGCTCGCTGATCTCCCGCCAGCCTGCGCAGGGGAAAAACATGTTGAAGAAAATTTTAAAATCCTTCTGATTCAATGACTCTTGTAGTTTATTAGCAGTCTAGTTTGTATACCTCAAGAGTGCCCCTTCGATGTCCCTCTGTTTGGCTGGGGGTCCTCCACCGCCATCGGAGAGTCCACGCCTTCCAACAGGAACGGAACAGATCACATTAATCTCCTTAAACCCTTCACTCGCACCATTGCAGCGTGCTCATTAGGAAGGAGAGGACACGTACCTCAGTATGTTGATTCCTCGACCCCTACCTCCACCCGGGCCTGTGAGGGACAGCCGTCTGGTCTGACCCGGCCTGCCAACAGAACCACCGCAAACATCAGACCGTGTTCAAGTCACTTCACAGAGGAGACTTCACATTTAAACTGGAGATACAACTTGAAAGGAAAAATATTTTAATACACTACAAACACACAAGATTACGCTTCTGGATAATTTATCATCTGTGGTCCAATTTAAAGTACAGGTTTGCAGACAAACTAATTATATACAGAGTCAGCGAAAAAATGGGTACACACTCCAGGAAAAGAAAAAAAATTATATAAATACTTTAATACTCAATTTATTCAGACATCAGGAGGTTGTGGTGGAGGCCGTTAGCTTCCGGACTGTCATGTGTAGAAGTGTGTGTACACAGTGTGTGTGTGTGTGTGTTCAGTCACATAAGCACAGGGAACAAACTAATAGGCTTCTGTACATTATCAAGTGAACTTCATGTACAATAACCGGATATTAAGGGTATTTCTGCTGCTCGAACTCGTATCAGTGCTTGTTAACACGTTTATTGCTGTAAAACGGGGTTTTTGTGACTCAAATCATTTTTTACACAAATTTGCAGGAGCGCTTTTCTTCACTAGCATAGCTAATTCGGCTAACTATACCACGCTAACAGGCAGCATGGCTTAGCTAGCATTGCTACTGAGCTAAGGTGAGGAGAAAAAAAAAAGAAGTGAATAAAAATAACTATAAACAGAAATCTGTAACCGAAGAGAAAATAATGTTCTGCCTTAAAACAGTCACTTTTGCATCGTTAAAACTAACACTGCAGTAATATTAGCATGCTAACTTTGCTAGGCTAACGAGCTAACTTGCGGTTGTTAGCCATTTCGTTAAATGCCCTATAATATCAACAGCAAACAATTAAATTTTATTTCGTATACCGTAACTCATTCGGGTCCCTGCCGGTTAACTTCTTTATATTTTCGTCCACATTCTTCAAGCTCTCCTTCGCTTTCTCGAGCTGATCCTGCAAGGCTCGCACAGCCACCGCCATGTTGCTAGTCAGCTGCCGTTCTGCTAACATGCACGCGCTGCTGCAGGGCGCTAAAATGTGGGTGAGAGCAGGAAGTGGGAAAAGCGTGGTGATTGACAGAAGCCTTAGCCAATGAGAAGCCGGAATGGACAACGATCGTGTTGATTGACATAAAAAGTAGCCAATAGAAATTGTCGTTACTAGTTGATGGGTGGGTCTAACTGGCGCCTTTTCTGTTTAACAATTATTAGAAGTAATATTATAATAATTGTTTATTATTATTATTATTATTATTATTATTATTATTATTATTATTATTATTATTACAATTACGACTTAATAGGTCAAGTCGAACATTTTTGCCCTGGCTTTAAAGACACTTAAATTGGTATTTTTATTCAAATTAAGAAAATTAGAAATAAAAACTGCTTTTATTTCATAAACATTTGTATTCATATATAATTGTATTTAAACTAATCCTATGTACAGTAATGCATATTATTAATATGCAATAATGCATAATATTGTTTCATAACGTATGCATAAATGCTAAAATAACTCAGAAGACAATTTAAATGTCTTAACATAAAACAAAATATCAGCAGAGAAAAATAAAATATGACTGATCCGTTAATGTAAGACAGTTTATTTCAGTACAACTCTAATGTTTTTACATTTACACATTTATCAATTTAATCACAGTCATCATTTTAAATGCGAGCCAGAATACTGACAAAAAAAAAAAAGAGTGACACTGAAGGCAGGATGTCAGAAAATATTCTGAATATCTTCTTTTCTTCCACTCCTCATACAAACAAATACTAAAGTGTACGGAACAGAAAAGTCGTGTCCAGCAGCCCGGGCATCATCTGCAGCTCCCTCTTCACTCTTTGTCAGCCAAATCATTTTGTTCAAAATACCTTTTAAATGAAAAAAAAACAAAAACAAAATTTTTGCATACAAAACATTAAGAAATACAAACAGGGACCAGTCGTGCGACAAAAATCAGTTAATGTGTGATAACACGCCATAGTGCCATACTCAGAACATCATCATGAGAAGAGAAGAGAGTTTGTGTTCCTGAGATGAATCTTTAACTGTGTGTTAAGGCTCCTGATTTTAGAATAAGATTAAAGTCCACCCAGATGTGAGGTTTTGATCGGAATTAATATTAAAATGAGTTTTTCCCCATGTCTAACAGCAAGTCCATGATTTAACACAGAAGTTAAAAATACTAGTTGGGTATATTGTTATTTTGGGTTCTTATGACTTTATTATGATTGCATGTTAATTACCTTCCTACTATACAGATCATCAGGTTCAGCGCTGATAAACGCTCGTCATCTTTATTCTCCTGGAACAGAAGAGGCAGAGACGTCAGCTCCGCTCCACAACTGAAGCATACACACACACACACACACACACACACACACACAGGACTACACAGGGTAAAGGCGTGAGTGTGTGTGTGTGTGTGTGTGTGTGTACCAGCTGAGCCCGCACTGCAGAGCATCTCCTCGCTAGCTGTCTGATGAGAGAATGAGCTTCAGGAAGAAGAGGTTTCTCAAGACATGCCAGTAAAGAGTAAAGCCATCTGCCCTGTGAACACACACACACACACACACACACACACACACACACACACACACACACACACACACACACACACACACAC
>JAQMYM010000005.1:20806926-20817271 GCA_030014255.1 Parauchenoglanis ngamensis
AGAGTTAGCATTTCAGTTCAGAGTTAGCGTTAATGCTTCAGAGTTAGCATTTCAGTTCAGAGTTAGCGTTAATGCTTCAGAGTTAGCATTTCAGTTCAGAGTTAGCGTTAATGCTTTAGAGTTAGCATTTCAGTTCAGAGTTAGCGTTAATGGTCCGGAGTTAGCGTTAATGGTTCAGAGTTAGCGTTAACGGTTCAGAGTTAGCGTTAATGGTCCGGAGTTAGCGTTAACGGTTCAGAGTTAGCGTTTCATATGCTTTCAGTGTAAAGTGGGTTTTTTTGGGACTAAAGCAATAATATGTATGATTTGTGTTTGTTTTTTAGATAGATAAGCAGTTGGGATATTTTCCCAAAGATGCTGTGAAAGTCGATGAAGTATTTGTTGATGAGAAAAAGGAAATTGAGATGAGTACTCAGGTACGGTTTTTAGAAGAACACAAAAAGATCTCATGCTGTTCTGTTTGCCTCCATGACGCGTCTCATGTGAATATTTCTTTTGCAGAGCTCAGACTTCTTCTGTGTGGATGCATTTGGGACAGTTATCACGAGTGATGAAGAATTTGAAGATTACGAGTTCGGCGATCAAACTGCCGAGTCGGAAGAATTAGGTAACAGTGATTTAGATGATCGAGTCTCCAAAGCACCTGAAAGAAATGACAATGTCGAAACCATTCACGTTGATAACGCTAGTAAAGACCGAGGGAAACCAGAACAAAGCGGATCTTCCTGGATCGGATCTGCTGTTAGTGGATGGTTTGCTAGCGATGTTGATGAAGCGGGAGATGGAGACGCACCACCTTCTGAAACCAAGAAACTGAGTCAGGATGAAAATATGCAACATTTAAGGGAACAACAAGAAGAAACGAGTCTCAAAGCGGAAGACTCGGCTGAGACAATCCCTGAAAATGATGCAGGATGGTACGGCAGCGTCTATGACAGAATCACAAACATTTATGGCAGTCCTTCTGATAAAAGTGGAGCTAGTACAGATGAAGGAAAAGAAAGTTTGAGCAAGCAGGGCATGGATGCAGATAAAGTCACAATTTCCGAGGATGAAAAAAATCCAGAACCGAGATCAGAATCGTATCTGAAGGACTCACAAAGTGACAGAAATACAGCAGACCAAGACGAGAAACAGGAAATGACGAGCCAGGATCCCTCGGCTGAAAGCAGGCAGCTTGGTGATGGGTGGTACGGAAGCGTCTATAACAGATTTACAGGAGTTTACAGAGACACTGCTGATGGAAAAGATAAGAGTGATGCTACTGATAACAGGAGAGGAGATCCTCAAGTAACATCTGAAAGCGCAGCTGTGCAGTCAAGCCGAGATGAGAAACTGGAAAACGGTGATCAAACTGCTGAGAAAATGAGTGAGAATAATAATGCAGGGTGGTACAACGGTGTCTATAGCAGGATTAGCGACATGTACGGAGATACGTCTGACACAAACGATGTTCCTGATGTCATGAAAGATGACAAGGTTGAGAGCCAAACCCAGAGTGGAAACACCGAAGACACGCCGTCACCATCCATATTTTCTATGAGCGGCTTGTCGTCTGTGATTGACGGCCTGAGATCGCCTTCTAAAGGAGCAGGACATGATGATGAACCCAAACTGAGTGACTCCGTCACATCGGAGCCGAGTCTGACGCAGTCGCACGTCGCCACTGATCAAAGTGATGGCATGACATTAAAGCGTGACGACGAGGACACGCAGAATTCAGGACTGCCCGCAGAAGAAAACGGTGATAACCTTACGCACGCTGACCAAAGCCCAGATACATCACAGCACATATTTTCCATCAACCGGCTATCGATGATGATTAACAGCCTAAAATCGCCATTTAAGCCCAATGATGCTGAAGATAAAGAAGCACGTGATGGAGAAAAGACCCCAGATGCAGGTAAGGAGGGACAGAGTGATAATGATGACGAATGTGATAATGATGAAAAGCTTAGTGTTAGATTGACAGATGTGATTAGCGAAATATCGACTCAAAGAGCTGCTTTGGGTAGCGAAGAAGAAGAAGCTGGGCAGGAAGTAAACATAGCTGAGGCCCGAATAAATACTGTAGAAAGTTCATTAGACTGTAGTAAGCAGGAAGTGAGTGATGGTGAAAAGATCTCCACAGATATTAGTACAAGTTCAAATGATATACGGGGAGATATAGATGAGTTCAGTGGTCAGTCTGGCTCGGGTTCAGCTCATCCGTCCACTGACCACATGACGTTAGTGCTTAATACTGACGAGACTGAGACACTAACAGAGGAACCGGGCTGGACTGAGTTAGCTGAACACGTTTCAGACGCGTCGAAAAGACATGAAGTCGCAAATACACGTGAAGTTTATAAAAGCGTTCCTGAGAAAGCTCAATTTACAGATATTCCTGGTGAAGAAGACCCACAGTCTGAGAGTGAGACAGAGTCAGATTCAGGTCTTCAGGTCAGGACAGGTGTTACAGAGAGCAACTCTGAGACTGTTGATGAAGCCAATGGACCTCAGGATGAAGGTGAAGCAGCAGACATGTTACCTGAGACAGAAGAGGAAGGTATGAAGGTGAGGAGTAGTGAGGCGGGGCAAACCCTCCATACGGCGTCTAACAATGAGGAACATGGTGTAGATGTTACTCAAATGGAGTATGGTGGAGAGAACAAAAGTGTGAACATTACGCTAATGGAGTATGATGAAGAAAGAGAAGGCGGTGACCTTAATGAAATGGAGCATCGTGGAAAAAATGAAGGCGTTGACGTTATTCAGATGGAGTCTGGTGGAGAAAAGGAAGACACAGAAGCTACTCAAATGGAAACTGATGAAGGAAAGGAAACTTTAATCACTACTCAAATGGAGTTCAGTGGGAAAAAGGAAGGCGGAGCTACTCAAATGGAGTATTCTAGAGGACAAGATGATGCAGATGTTGCTCAAATAGTGTCTGGTGGAGAAAAAGAAAGCTTAGACATTACGGAAGTGGAGTATGCTAGAGGACAAAATGTTGTAGACATTACTCAAATGGAGTCCAGTGGAGACAACAAGAGTGGTGAGATTACTCAGGTGCAGGATGCTGGAGGAGAAGAAGATGTAGAGAATGAGACTGATGGAGACAATAAAAGTGTAAACATGACTCATATGGAGTCTGGAGGAAAAAAAGGAGGTGATTTCACTCAAGTAGCATCTAATGGAGAAAAAGAGGACATGAGCTTTACTGAAAAGGTGTCTGGTGGAGAAAAAGGTATAGACCTTAATCAGAAAGAACAGCTGGATTTACAGACTTCTCTTGGTTTAGAAAACACGCGCAGCATCTCGGAAAGCAAACAGAACCTGGAGCCTGATTCTGATGACTGCAGAGAGTCTGAGATGTGTGAACGTGCTGCAGTAAAGCAGGCTGAAATCATGCCAAACAACGTAAGAGATAAAACTCCATCAACAGGCGGCTCTGAAATTTCCCGTGCGTCTGGTGGAGATCAAAATGAGGATGTAAGGAGAAAAAATGGAGATAATACAATGGATGTTAAATACCACAAAGCTCATACATCAACTCGGACACAGAAACGCACATATCCCAACTTACAAGCTCATCTCTGTGAGGAGGCCGTACAAGATCTTCTGAAGTTCTTCAGTGCAGAAACATTGTCGTGGCTGGATTTCATCACCGGACATTCTGACCATATTAACAATGAAGAGCTTTCTGAGCTTCATGACTTCGAACAAACACTGGAGCATCTTCTGAAAGCCAGAAATCAAGAACTCAAGCCATCATTACAAACCATACAGAGTGTCTTAGCGATGCTAAGAAAGAAGTTTATACCCATGATAGCAGATGGCAGTGTAGATAAAAGCCCAGGTACTAATGATATATATAATAATATATATGTTTTTAGACTTATTTAATTATTTTTCTCCTTGTGCATCAATAGGAGATCAGTTCCCTTTAGGAACTCTTGAGAAATCTTTTTTCACATTGATCTAAATACAGTTATTGATGTCTTCTCATTGTGTTAAGTCTAGTAGTAGTGGATCAAGTTTAATCATCTTTAAGACGTTTCTTCACTTAGTAGAACTGATGAAGAACCTCATATGAGCTGAGGAACATCCTCAAGATCCAATCTTCTGATGACTCGCTGCTACTAGACATTTCCAAATGAGTGGAAAAAACTATCATGACATCTTTCTAACGCTTTCATGTGTCTCTCCCAACAGATCCGAGTCAGACTGAGTGTGTGAGTGAAGTGTGTGTGAGTACAGCTGAGAACACACCAGTCTCTGAGCAAGACATGGGAAAGGACAACAACATGGACAACAGCTCCAGTATAAACGACTCGGACAGCTTAATAAGTAAATCACTCTCTGATGACCAAGAAGTCGTCACTGACAAGAGTCGGATATCAGACAAGAGAGACACCCTCAGGTCGGACCAGAAAACTGCTCCTCAGTCGGACCCCAATATTATCACTGAAGAGTTTCCGGAAACTGAAGGATCCCAAAATGGTAAATATTCCATTAATACACCAGAGAGGGTTGAGGGTGTTGATTAACGTCCTATAACAGCAGCTCTGACCGTAGTGTAGCTGCAAATCACAGGTTTATATTAACGCACTCATTCTAATCGTTTCTATAGCAACAGCTCGTTCACAGGCACGTGTACAGTGCACGCTCCACTGATAATAAAAAACCCTGGGTAATTGTTGATATGATGAAGGACAGCTTTATGGTTTTTATCAGTAACATGTCAAACTGCACTGTATGTTTTCCCGGCCTGTTATTATAAACAGTTACAACTGAAAGATTCTTGTATTTGTTATTATTATTATTAAGAAGAACTAGAAGAAATGATAAAAAAAAATTAAAAAAAAGTAATGTCGTAGGACGCATAAGGATGAACTAGGAAATGAAATAAAACGATGAGGAAAATGTCAGCAGAAAACAAAGCGCAGGAAATGTTTAAAAATGATGTAATAAAAAAAATGAAACCGTAAGGTGTGATTGACAGATAGATAGTCACTCCAATGTTAGTATGATATTAATGCAGGAAATAAAACTGACAACAGAAAGGCCAAACAACTTTAATTTTTAAACATTTAACCTTTGACATATGACTCTGCAAATGAAAACACAAGCTTACTTGATAAAAATCTACATAAAATATGCATTACACAGGATCTAATCCATCTTTTTGATTGAGTAATTACAGTGTACTGCCTTAGACCTTTGTGTATTTAATCCACTCAGAAAATCTGTTTCTTTTTCACAGAAGCAGTTCTGCAGCCATACATGGCTCTTGTCGCTGAATTCACAAGTGATGCGTTCACGTACGTGGTGAAGGAGAGTGCACGTGTGAAACACACCATACATGAGGTAGGAACAGGAATCAGGTCCACCATCCGTCTGCTCCTTTAAGACTACATTCCAGTCTGAAGTGAGTTTTTTTCCTTCTGTACACTTGACATGTCACCAAATGCAGCTCAAAGCTAAGGTTAGACTCTGGTCATGTCAAGGTTCATGTTAATCTTATAGCACAACAGGTGAAGAATTGTAAAATGGACACTGAAGAAGATCAGAAGGTGAGTTTGAGCCACTAAAAAAGAGTTGCCAATAAAAACAAAGCTGTATTTATTGAAGTGACTTTATTGAAGTCACTGATAGATCTGTAAATACAGGTGAAAGGTACAAGTCAACTCAACTTTTAATCATTCACTATTCATTCCGAAATAACACGATCAGAATAAAATAGTAGTAGTGAGCTGAGTTGTATTTCTATTCACATTTTGAAACTTTACACTGCCATTAAGCCGGAAAACAGCGACCTAATGCCGTGCGCATGCGCAGAACGGCTTCGCACGTAGCCATTGTGGCATTTTATTATTGGTGACGTGTGGAATAAACCATCTGGCGCTTCAGAGGGGTGTCAACTCTCTGTAGCGTTCGCGGTAATTAAACAAATAAAGGAACGATATCCACTCAAAAACACCGTAGTACTTATGATATTTCTAAAACGAGTAGAATAAATAAAAATACGCTTTGACTGGGCTACGATTTTATGTTCAACTAAAGTGTGACCCTTTCCCCCCTCGAGCTCCCACAATGCAGTGCGCTTCCTCTCTGCGCACTGCGCATGCGCATGCCGCTATGGAGCGACAACAGATGGACTAAGTAGAGATAAACAAATAAATTAAAGCAGCGTCGGTTTATATAAAGCAGGAATATAATATAATTATGGCAGAAGGATTGAGTAATGACTCTGATGTTGTGGAGATGAATGATACCGAAGGAAGCGCGAGCATTTATTACACTCTTGCGAAGGAGAAGATTAGGGATGTAAGTGCCAACTCTGCGCCCATGTGATATATTATTATTCATTTTTAACATTAAACTTTTAAAGTGATGTATTTTCGTTTGCATAATGTATGCGTTTTCATGTGTTGATAGTAAGAGAACTAACAGTAAGATTATAGCCACTAATAACTGCTCTTCAATTTTATTTATTTATTTGGCAATATTGTTAAAAAATATATATGTCACATTCTTAATTTTCAACGTCAGCATATATCATTTTCATTTTATTCATGCATACAGATACATTTAATAGGTTTTTTTCTGACAACATAATTCAGCCCATGTTGCATTGTCACATGTGCCAATATTATTTTTTATAATGGGTGACATGATTATTTTGGAATTGCGTGTTGCCAGATTTCTGAAATATTCGCTCTCATCCCGTAAATGCGGATATGGGACACGTGCTCGAATCCTTGTTCTTCTAAGGTCCTGTTTTTAGACCGTTGTTCTTGTGCTGCTTTCCTAATTTCTAAATGGGGACAGATTTTCATCTTAAGAACACAAACGCATGTCTTCACCACAGAACTCACTGTAATGTAATAAACAGTGTGAATGTGGCACGGAGCTCATTATAACTTTATTATGGTGTCTGCACATTCCTGCTCTTGAATATTACTGCTCTTTGGGAATGCTGAACTACACCGTCATCGCAGTAAAGCTGTGTGGATGTCGGTTCCATGAGCGAGATCGAGAGGAAGCCGTAGGTCATGTGATATTAAACCATGAAGTTTTCAAGTTTTTTTTTTTGTTTTTTTTTAAACAAACTTCCTCCAACATCTTCCTCTTTTCATCAAGAGACTGATTTCTCGTGTTGTTGCAGGTTGTGATGTCACTTCCCGACGATATCCGGCCCGGTCCTGATCTTTACGGGTTGCCGTGGGAAGCCGTGATCTTCACCGCCACGTTAGGTTTATTCACCTTCCTGCTCTTCACCTGCAGATTCGTCCAGGCAGTAAGTGACCACTAACATTCTCGAAACTATTCAGTTTTTAAAGAACATTTTCTGTTTGGAAAAGAAGTTCAGAAGTCTTGGCGCCCAGAGAACTATCAGTTACACTAATCCATTCTCCAATTCTCAGCTGATTCCTACTGAAATCTTGAGAAACACAAAAAATATAGGACTATTATATTATATATTATAGCACAGCTAGTTATGATGACATTTTATACATTATCATCAATGGGTTTAATAATCGTATATTTGGTTTATAGTAATCTTTTAAAATGAAATGATGATATTGAAGACGTTTTTACTTGCCAAGATGTCATTTTTTTTTTTTTTCCATTGAACAAATTTCCAGCAATGCTGTAGTGTTGCATTGAAAAAATAAGAATCACACAGCTGAGGGGAAAAAAACCATTGAATGTTAAATGTTATAAAAAGATATCACGGACACAGATTCGTCTCTCATGCTGGGAGTTTACAGGAACAGTGTGTTGGTAAAAGTTGTCCCTCGAGGTCAGGGCATGTTCTGGCCGTTGCTGAAACGTGAACCCGACCTTAGCGCTGCGTAATAGAGTTACTCTCTATATCATCTGTAAAGCAGTTACTCTCTCTAGTATTATGTGTAATAGAATCAGTCTCTATATTATAATTACTCTGTATATCATCTGTGATGTAATTACTCTGTATTATGCACTCCTGTGTGATGTGTCCTGTTCTCGTTTTCTCTCTACAGATTAAGAGCAGATTATACTGCAGTAAGTCCTGCGTTCGAATCTCATATGGTTTTGAAGATCAGCTCTCAGCTCTGACTCGATTCTGACCGCTTCTGTCGTTCGTTTCTAGGTAAAGAGAAGAGGATGGGCAAGAAAGTGGCAGAGCTTCTGGAGGAGAAGTGTAAGGTTCTGGAGACACTCAGTGAGTGTGAACACAAGGTGGGTAAAGGACAGGCCGGATTCCATCAAACAGCTATTTGGGGGTTTTCTATAATTAAGGAAAACCTCTGGCAGATCAGTGTTATTGCATCATCACACATAAGAGCCAATCAGGATCCAGTATTCAAATGTTTCTAATGAACCAAATATCCACAAGTTACTTTTGTTCAGATAGATTTTGTTACACTGAGTTTATTAGTTATGAGACTGATGTCTGTGTTTTTATTACAGCTGCAGTAAACAGAACTGTGGCTGTTTCACAAGTTTATATTGACGTGCGTGTGCGTGTGTGTGTGACAGTTTAAGAAACTGGAGACTGCGCTGCAGAATGGCGGACTTTCAGCTCAGGACTCCGAGAGAGAGGATTTGGAGGTAGAGTAAGCCTTACATGATGATTATTCCCCACTTTACTCCATTTCACTCCCCTCTCTAATACCTCACTTTATTTTACTTCACTCTACTTTATTCCTTCTAACCGGGAAACATTTTAGAAGCAAAATATGTCTGTTATTTGTATGTGTTTATTTGACATGTCAGACACGTGAGTCACCAACAGGAGGAAAGTTTATTTAGTTACTTCATCACACTGAAGCATTAATATTACAGATATTTGAATATTAAAATGAGGCAGAACACATCCCTGATTATTGCATCATAGACGTGCAGACTGACTGACAGACAGATTAAGATGGATTAAGACAGATATCTGCATTACGGTGATGTGTTGAGTATTTTCTAAGTGTTCAGCACACTGTTTACATTTAGGGAGAGATGAAAAGTAGGTACATGAGTAGTCCTGTTTACCAACCAACACTAGCACAAAGTCAACAACAACTACACCACCACTCAATGCTCTCCGTAGATGTTTAAGTCTCGTTTTACTGTATCAACCACTAACACTTACAGTGTAAATGCTTTTCCTCATTGCTGTAAATACAGACTCCGGCCTGATCTGAGTTTTTCATCTTTATCACTGATTTTTAAAGGCCATGTCGAAGAAGCTGGAGGAGGCGAATGCGCAGATGCAGAGTGATATGGAGAAAATGCAGGAGGAACTGGACATGCAGGACCAGCTCAGGAGAAAGCAGGAAGAGCAGGTAGGGCATAATCAACAGTGATTCTTCACCTCTGACTTTTTACTTTTTGTTGCTTTAATCTGGATAAAACATCTGCTCTTTGTGTGTGTTCCAGCTCACCAAACTGGAAGAGATGTTAAAAAACCTAGAGGAGGAGGCCCAGGAGCGCAAATCTCAGCTAGAACAGGTAGAAGATGATCTGTGATGTAGTTAATAATGAGTGAGGGGACGGCAGGTTCTCAGCAAAGTGACGACGCGAACGTATCAGTGCGCCCATAACCTAAGACCAGGTCCAGACGTGATTGGCTAGAAGGTGCCGGAAACGTGGGAGCGGGAGCGTGTTCTCAGACACAGAACAGATAAATATCAATATTATTCTTTTTTGTGTGATTGTGTAAAATATTTGTGTTCAAGGATAAAACCACTCTGAAAATCCATGAGATGAACACTGAGAGACTGCAGAAGAAACTCCAGGAGGCGAAAGAGGAGAACAGCATGCTGCTGGAGAGCAGAGCACAGGTGCGTGTGTGTGCGCGTGTGTGTGCACGTGTACACGTGTGCGCCGGTGGGTGTGTGCAGGTGTGTTTCTGAGTGTGTATCGTCTGGTCCTCAGCTGGAGCAGGAGGCAGAGGGATGGAAGGAGCGACTGAACGAGCTGGAGGAAGAGAAGAGGATGAGCGAGACGTCACACAACGGAATGATGGAGAACTGCATGAATAAAGACGAGCACATAAAGGTACATTACAGACCTGACTGCTATTTATTCATTAATGCATCATTGTGAAGAGAAAACAAAACATATCTGAGTATTTACTTCTAACCCTAGTAACTAACAAAGTTAGTCCCATCACAGGACTCCGATATGTGTGGAAATCTGGTGATATTTCTTTCGTAATACATTTTTACTTAATGTTTATCTGCTAAAGTCAAACGATAAAAGAGTCTCCCCCTCTCCCTCCCCCTCTCCCTCCCCCTCTCCCTCCCCCTCTCCCTCCCTCTCCCTCTCCTCCCTCTCCCCTCCCTCCCTCTCCCTCTCCTCCCTCTCCCTCTCCCCCCTCTCC
>JAQMYM010000005.1:20820692-20836121 GCA_030014255.1 Parauchenoglanis ngamensis
CTCTCCCTCCCTCTCCCCCCTCTCCCCCTCTCCATCCCTTCCTCTCTCAGTCTCTAACAGAGTGTCTGTTGAAGATGAGAGATTGGGACTCTGAGGAGGAGAGCACTGTGAACGACACAAGTGGATCAGAGAACAAAATCTCTTCAGGTCTGAACATTAAATGCTCATTTGATTTCTTTAATTCTTAATAAAATATAGCTGATTTTAATAAACTGATCTGAGTGTTGATTTGATTGATTGTTTCATTCTTGCAGATTTAAGGCAGAAACAGAAGGTGCAGAAACTGATCAATGCAGCGAAGGTACGGTGTTGTGTCTTGTGTCCTGTTTTTTCCTGTGTGTGTGTGTGTGTGTGTGTGTGTGTGTGTGTGTGTGTGTGTGTGTGTGCGCGCGCGCGTCTCCCCACTATACCCTTACACCCAAGTACCCATCTAAGTATGAATCAGTAGAGTTCTAGTTCTACATGACTGGATCAGTCAAAGTGAATACCGCATTATTAAACAAACAGCCAGTGTGGAGTAACAGTGAGTAATAGTGAGTAACTTCGGTCAGCGTGCTCATGTTGTCATCCTCGTCACAGATGAGTGCAGATCTGAAGGCCATGGAGGAGGACAAGGACCGAGTGTTCGCCAAACTCACAGATGAAATCAAAGCCAAGGATGATCTTCAAGGTTTTTAGTCTTATTTAGTTTACTACACTATACTCTGCTTTACTGCATTCTGTGTTACTGCATTCCACTTTTCCACACCCTTTATTTAGCCTTACTATGCTACACTTAGATTTACTACACTCCACTCTGCTTTACTGCACTCTGTTTTACCATCGTCCGCTTTACTACACACTGTTTTATTATACTACACTCAGCTTTACTGAAATCCGCTTTACTGCACTTAGCAATATTACACCCCACTCTGCTTTACTACACTCCAATTTACTACACTCTGTTTAAGTACACTCTGCTTTACTGCATTCTTCTTTACTACACTCCACTTTACTACAATCCATTTAACTACACTCCACTTTACTACACGTAGCTTTACTTCACTGCACTGCACTTTACTCCTCAACACTCCTCTCGCTCCACTTTTCAGTACTTCTCGGTTTACTTCACACCCTGACTTTAGTCCTTTCCACTTCATTTTACTCCATGCCACTTTACTTTACTTTACACCAGATTACTCTGCACCACTTTACTCCTTTACTTTACTTTCTCCCCACCACTTTAGTTTTTGGAGTAATGCTCCACACCACCAATTACTCCAACTCCGTTCTACTTCATTCCGTTCCACTTAACTTTACTCCACTCCTCATTATTTCCTCAACTCCACATTATTCTACATCACATTACTGTAGACCACATTTCTTCCCCTCCTCATGCTCCTCCATCCCAGTTCTCACCCTTTCATTTTTACTCCACCCCGTTTTGGAACATCTGTATATCTTCTGTCGATCCCTTTTTGGCTTTTGCAGTGAGTCTTGAACAGCTGCAGTGTGAGAGAGAGTCTGTGGAGTCGGAGAGCTCCATGTACTCCAGTGAAATCGAGAAGCTCCAGCACAAACTGCAGATCATGTCTGAGATGTACCAGGAGAAGGAACTCAAACTCCACAGGTGAGCACTTCGTTTTAGCCACATGCCAATTCGGTTTCAGAAAAAGTGATTAAGTCGTGATTTTTCTTGTTTTTCTGTGTAAACACTCCCAACACCTCTTCCACACATGCGTTACATCAATATGTCACTTTTTAAACTGCCTGTTTATTACACACCTGCTGTTATGGAATGGTTTTAATTACAGTAATTGCCAAAGCCCTAATGTACGTCCAGTCACAACCCAGTGGAGGGCTCTGAGCTTACTATTTTTAATTAATTTGTTCATAATAGCACTTTATTTTATAAAGTTCATTTCTGCTTGATTTCATTTCTAATCCTTGCTCCGGCTTCCACAGGATTTCCCACAGCAAATCCTCACTGAAGTCCCAGAATTGCGTTCAGTTGATCTAACTCGAAAATGGTTGCTAAAGACGACAGAGGGAAAAAATATTTTTGACTTGACATTGACAAAGAGAGTCCAGAAATCTTTAGCACCCAATACAATTACAGAATTCTTGTACATTTTTTTACAAATATTCAGGATTCAATTCCCAGCAAATGTGGTGTAAAATATGAAAGAAAATGTTTCCATGACACTAAACTTGAGTGTTCTGTTAAACATACAGTAAAATAGAAATTAGATAGAACAGAAAGAACTTGCTACTCTGCTGAAGAGACTAAAGCAGAGATTGTTCAACCTCCAGGTAACAATCACCTGATTATAGCTCGGAGATCAGTATAATAACATTACTGTTTCAATTACAATTCAGTATGAATTCAAGTGAACTGAATGGGTTTTTTTAATCCAGGATGCTAACGGTGGAGGAGAAGGAGCGGTCCCAGAAAGAGGAGCAGCTCAATAAAGCCGGGAAGAAGATCAGCCTGGCTACAGATGAACTGAACTCTTACAGGTCCGTGTGTGTGTGTGTGTGTGTGTGTGTGTGTGTGTGTGTGTGTGAACAAGCTCCATAGTGCTGTGAATCACACTCTTCAGTTCTGAAATGATTCACAATCTGAATCATTGTGAAGAGAAAACAAAATCTCCGTAGTGATTCTTTTTGTTCATATTATACAGTAATTCTCTTGCTGTGAGTAAAGCCAGCTGTTATTCATGTTTAAAGATTTATTTGATTATTTCATTATTATATTTTACTCAGACAAAGAGCCAAAGAGCTGGAGGAAGAACTGGAGAAGACCAATCAGGCCTACAGAAACCAGGTGCAGCTGTTCTGTCCTCTTGCATGCGTGTCCACTGTGCACGAATTGACAGATTGTTAAACACTCAGTATGTAGAGGCTCGAATGAAGACCAAGGTGCAGAAATAAAGTTAAATCGTTTTTATTTGTATGTCCTAAGTAATTGTGTGGTTTCTCTGAGTACTGCAATACTGTGAAAATAAAGCGACAATAAAGTACTTAAGCCTGTACTTACATTAGCCATGACCACTTTATCATCCTTCAATGCAGTTAGTACACACACACACACACACACACACAATAAATATGGGACAGTATAAACCTACAGCCCACTCTCACTACACAGAGCAGCAACATACAGCAGATCAGAAGTCCTGAGTCCTAAATGAGAACAGGAGACATCACGCTGTAGTCAAACCCTGAGACTGGGATTAATATGAGATTTTTGTTCCCTTCAGATTACTGCACATGAGAAAAAGGCTCATGATAACTGGGTGAGTTATTCTGCTGTGTATCATCATGCCACGCCTATTTCTAATATCTGAAATATTACACCTCATATAAGTAATATACACTCCACAGTGCTTCCCTTTCTGTAATGATTCATATTCTGTAGTGATTCTCTTCCTGCAGCGATTTATGTCAGTTACTAATAATTCACATTCCGAAGTTCCTTGTTGTTTAAGACTTGTCCGATGTTGTAATGTCCGTGTCGTAGCTGGCTGCCCGAGCTGCGGATCGAGACCTCACTGACGTGAAGAGAGAGAACTCCGTGCTGCGCCAGAGGTGATGCGGACACCAGAATATCACATTTACACTAGTAATGTTTAATGAACAGTATGTACTCTTACAGCGTGTTAATGCAGTTTCACACTCGGTTTGATTCTGGTCTGAGTGCAGATTAACAGACTGGCAGTTTAAACTGGAGCTGATGGAGAAAAATCCTCAGGCTCGTGCACCGCTGTTTAGAGGTAAAACATGATGAAAGACATTATTTATAATGATAATAGGGAATTAATACACTGCATGAGATGATGGTGTGTGTGTGTGTGTCCTCAGGTGAAAGATCTCCGTTCGGTCCCTCGCCACAGGGTCGCCCAGCCTCTGAAACTCGACCCTTTCTGTCCCCCCCGACGCTGATGGACGGGCCTCCCAGAGTCTCTCCACAGTTTCCCATAATGCCCGGAGGCAGAGGTGACCCCTCTATGAAAACACAATACTGTTATACTATATTGTATAATATCATATAACATTATCATAATGTGAAATAATTTATCATCAGAAAAATGTCTAACCTAAACACTTATTACATTTTCAGCCAGATTCAGTTTCTTTAATTATTTTGTATGCTTCTCTCTCTCTCTCTCTCTCTCTCTCTCTCAGCGCCTCCTGGTGGTGTGGAAGGAGACAGGAGTGTGTCTTACTCTGAAGGTGGCTCCCCCACATGGGAGAGAGAGAGAGAGCGAGAGAGAGAGCGCAGGAGTCTTGGCCCACCAGGTACAGAGATCAGCCTACTGCTGTCATATGAACAATGGCGTGTACATATAAACTTGTAATTAATAGTTGTAAATTGCAAAGCTAATACATCTGTGAATGGTTGAGTGGAAACCTTTTTTTAAATTTTATATGTTTTTGTGAACTCCTCTCCGCTAATGTCATTAAGGGTGCTTTAAGGAGTAAAAGTAATTTTCATGGACGTGGAAAATGCATGGAATTTTCTCTAGTGATCGCGACATGCCTGACCAACATTAAATTTGTTTAATAAAATCTCAATGTTTCCATGTCCGTGCCAGGTCCAGACCCAGGACTCGTGTACAGAAGACCTCTCTCAGCCCCATTCCTGCGAGCACCACTTCCTCCTGAAGCGTACTACAACGAGAAATCGGGTAAAATCTATTGACTCCACTCTCCATAATACTGTACAGGGCAACACCCACCTCCTGCTCTCAGCCAATCAGAACTCTCCACATGGGACTGCCGTTAGACCTGTTTGAGAAATCTCTGTACACGGACTGATGTTCTTACAGCTTGTTTCTGCTTTAATCTTTTCTCCACAGATTCATCGTTTGGGGAAGAGGGTGCTGGTTTTCGAGAAAACGGGATCCGCGATGTACGTGTGCTTCCGCGCAAACACACACACACACAAATGTGTGTGAAACTTTTACCACATTAGTATGTTTTTTTTTTTTGTTCCATGCTATATTTGTAAGTTAATACTTTTTTGTGTGTGTTTGTGTTACAGAGTGGACGCTTGATGACCGGTCCTGATGTAAGGGCCGGGCCTCTTCCTCCTCCTCCTTTTCCTCCCGTGGACCCCAGGGACCCTCATTTCCCTCGTCGAGCTTACCGTCCTGACTTCTTTCCTCCTCCTGCTCTGGCCAGTGAGTTTAACTTCACACTCAAACCTCACATGAACATGGATGGCATCTGATTGGGTGCGTTGTAACTCTGTGTTAACTTTGTGGTGTCGCAACTCTGTTTTTTAACTTTTGTATTGTTTTTATCCACAGTGCGAGGACCTCCTCCTCCTCTTCCTCCTGGTGTTTTTCCCAGAATTCCACTGCCTCCCCACATGGCTTTTCCACCAATGAGACCTCCAGCTGATCACATTTCACCTGAACCTCCATCCAGACCTTCACCTCCGGGCAGTGAGCAGCCGCCTGAGCAACCTCCACCTGCACACGACGTAATCTGAGCCCTTGCTCCATCCCTCCATTTATCTCCATTGTGTGTCCCTGTTTAATGCACTCTTGCTGACTTCCCCTAACAAGGGTATAACATGCAAAGTGTGGAGAGGAGTGTATATGTAACTTGCAGTGACTTCTGGGTAATTTCTTCTGATATCAACTTGAACTCTCAGTACTAGACATGCTCACTATTCAGGGACATGGGATTCAAGCAGACAGGGGAAGTGAACAAGGGTGCATTGAGTCATTTCCTTTATTCAAGGGCTGACTTTGTTGTCATGTGACTTCTTCAAGTCCCCACATTTCTTTATTGAAATTTTTTACTGTAATAAAGAATTGCCACCAGGACGAAGCTATTTAAACAGATGTCGTTTCTGGTACACGGCCACACGCTTTCTCCTGTGTGCTGACAGTGTAGATATGGAGTAGATGTTTGTCTTTAATGAAACAGCATAGGACCCACAGGTCTTCATGTTTGTTGTGGTTATATTTAATAATTTTTACTTATAAATAATTAGATGAAATTTATGTGTAAATACAGCACTTGTATCGATATGGTATTGTGAATAATGTGTACATACACAGAATGTAGTGAATTTGGAGAAACATGATGTGGTGGTGCAGAACTATCCCTGTAGTTTGCATATTTATAGAGTGGATGCTTCATCACAGAAATGCAAACAAGAACGTTAATAAAAATTGTCATATGAACAGTGTGTCTAATGTGTTCCCTACTTGCCAAATAGTGCATCATATTCCATGCAAAATTTGCTATATTATTACCCATAATGCCCCGAAGTCCAGCGGAATCCAAAATGAACCTGAGGGCAGCAGCACGTGTGCCAGAACAAAATCATTTACTTGTGCTAGTTTATCATTAAACCAGGCGACTCATTTTCACAGCTATCCCATATTTATAACACGGGGCCTTGTTGGTCAGTCTTTCAGTCGAGTTTCGTGTACATGTTTTTGTGGTGATGAATGCTGATAAGTCCCAATCATCTGTAAATTAACAAGTGCTCTCATGGCACAGGCAATTTACATTTAGCCACACCCACAAACCTCCATAAAAGGAAAGTGCAAGGAGCGCTAAAAACAATGTAATTGACAACTAAACAGTCTTGTATGTGGCACATGCTAAGCCTTCCAGTAATGCAGCTCAGCCATTGCAGTGTGTCGGCTGACTCAGACACGCACGCAACACTTTTCTAGGGTGCCATTACTTTTGTCCATATTGAACGATTAGTGTTATTTTAATTTTGTAATGGAATCACATTCTTTCAGGTGATTCTTAGGAAATTAATTAGAAAGGGTTTCAACAAATTGCTGTGTAATTGAATTATTTAAACCTGACAGTGTAATATGTATATTAAATCACAATAACTCATCCATCGTGTTGTAGCTCATGAAACATTTACTACGGCATTTACACCTTTATTTTTACTATTTTACTTTTGAACTTTTCTATGTTTTTATGTCTGCGTGCCAAACTTTTTTAGTTAAATTAGCAGTCGTGGTCATGATGGGCTTCTAGCCATTTCTCTGTGCTCGGCGGCCATCTTGGCGACGCTCGCGCGCAGTATTCGGTCTTCAAAACCAGGCTCATATCTACCTGAATATAGAGAGACGTGTATGTCAGAAAGGGTTACACAAGACGACGTTTCGAACACAGAAATGAAATGGGTGGCTTTGGACCGAGCTAACGCCCCAAAAACATACTTTAAAGACCGCCTTGGCTACTACGCATGCGCGTTTCTCGCTCACTAACGGAGTAACGCGCTGTATTCATTTATAGGCACGCGCGTCAGTGTTAAAACCTGATAGGTCATTCGTAGCCCGCTGGCGTCTTTTTCAGCTCAGCGATTGGCTCTTTTTTGTGGAAGAGGCGGGACTTAATAATTTGGTTAATTCGAGTCACTTTAAAACGTTATGATAAGAAACTGTAGACAAGACAAAGTGGTGTTTCTACATAATTGTGATATAAACCAATATGTGCGATAAAACTTGTGTTTAATATTGGAGAATGTTAGGTTGAAGTTTTTCAAGAATTTACCATATTATTAGGCATCAAAGGTTAAAGTTCATATCAAGCCATCAAATCACAACTACAGAGGCATTTTACTGTTTTAATCACTTTTATTTACCGATTAAAAGAAATTGCATTCATTCCACATTGATTCAAATCAACACTCATGCTGGTTTTATCCAACACGTCAGTTGCGGTTTGTTTGGATCGTAGGTTTTCTCCTTCGTTTTACGGTGAAACAGATCTCAGATCTCTTTCTGTAAATGATTAAAATCTCTCCCTGCCTGGCATGTTCACCCCGTGTGCCAGAGGACTTCCTGTTTGGAGATGTACATAAAAAATCCAATGCTATGTGCTCACTGGAGACAAAAGAGCAGACAAAACACACCTGCCCAAATATTACACTTCTTTAAGATGGTAAAACCAGTTTTTCTTCTTTTTTTTTTGCAAAAAAAACAAAACAATTCTTATAAACGTTCTCCATGTTCATAAACAGAACCCGGACACACAGATTGATATTAGATGTGGCATTGAGGTATATATCATGAATATATATATACCCACGAGGCATGTGTTGATTAGTGGTATATCGCAATATTTGAAAGAAGAGAACGTTTTAAAATATCCTCACTGTGCCAATGTTTGTCAGTCAGCAAGGGCGGAGCTTATTGATCAACCAATCACACGCTTTTGCATTCCTTTGACCTGATGTAGTGCTTTAGCATAATCTACAGATTGTATTTACACAATATGATAGTTCACCTAACACTAGCTACTCAATTTAGCTAGAAAACATGTCTACTGGTTTCTACACAATAAACAGCATAATTAACATTAGCTAACTTGCTAGACAGCGCATATTCTACTTTTAAATTACAATAAAAATAGTTTATGTACTCTTAGCTAGCTATGCGACATCGGAGCTCTACTGCAGCAGAGACGGTTAACGTTAGCCAACAATGCTATAAATTATTGTACTGTGCCTTGAAAGTTAGTATTTTATACTAAGCTCGATCCTATTTTAAGCTGAGGAAGTGAAAACAAAAGCTAGTGATGGAACATGACCGCATTTGCGTTATGATCAAATTGAACTTAAGCTCCGCCCTAAAGTTCAACACTTGAGATTAGCATAAAAGTTGCTTCTGTTATGATTTAGATAAAGTGTTTCTTTGTAGATTATTGGAATAAATATTGCGATATAAAGTCTAAAACTGCACACACCCGACACCTATCCGTGCTGTAAGGTGCGATTTAGCTTCGCCATGACGTTTATAAGCAGCGCAGTGCGGTGTTAGCACTGCACACGCCCCATTGATGGCCACTGCGTTATTGCAGACTATCCTGATTTTAAACAAATGCACAACATTCGTACCACGTATTAATAACTGGGGCCTGCTGGCCAGTCTCACAGAGACCACGTCTGAACCCACGGAACGGAGTCGGCTTCCGAAGAATCGAGATCTTAAAACAATAATCATAGTAATAATATTAAGAAGAAGAAGAAGAAGAAGAAGAAGAAGAATAAGGCCAAGTGTAATTGCGAGTGGCATTTCCGTTTAAGTGACAGAAAGAAAAATGATTAAGAGCCACTGGATCGTCTGCATCGTACACATTTCCACTTGCATAGTTTGTTTTGATGTGGTTGAAACGTTAAACCAGCTGAGAGCCTTTACACAGGGTTTTTTCCCCACATAATCGTTAGCGTTCTTGTCTCTCTGACTGGTTTGAGGTCACTACGCACCCACTACATGACTGAAATGAGAAAGAGCCATTAACTGCTCTAGGAAGAAAACTAATCTGCTTTCCACATAGCAAAACCGAGGCACCGCTACTGTGAATGTTATCTGCCAGTCGCCTGCCGACTCTCCGGTCCAAATCAGGAAAAAACAAAGAGGAAATTAAAAAAGAAAAAAGAAAGGTATCTGTATTTCATGCAGACATTTGGCCGTGTTTTATCGACTCCCCAGTGGAATGTTCCTTACACGTCTCATAGCAGCTTATAGCAGGTCTGATAGAAGGACCTCGGGTTAAAGTACATTCGCTCTTCACAGTGAAAACAGGTGCATTTATATACGAGAGATCTACTGGTGTTAACCCGGAATAGTAACAACAACAACGCCACAGCACAGCTGCGGAACCCCGATGCGGCTCATTCGACGCCCCGGAGCGGCGGGAAATAAGTCGAGAACCGAGCCGCGGCATCTCCGAGATCTTTGGCAGCCAACAAAATGAAATTCCAGTGACTCACTTTTTTCTTTTTTTGCGTAAGTGTACGCCAATAAATTGATGCAACAACACATCGCGATACATTCCCCTCTCGGCATTTAATTTCAGCAGATGAGGCTAACGACTAATGCCAAAATCTTACCCATCTGCTCATGACATCACCACGGAGGTCTTAAAATTACAGACTCCATCCAATTAGCATGAGGACGGCCATCTTGTCCTTTTCAGGCTGAACGAGACGCACCCAAAGATTCGTAACGCAATATCGTGATGATATCGTTAGCCGTGATGAATCGGCACAGTTGAAGAGGCCTGAGCTGAACCTGCGCTTTGCCCACACACACCCTGAGAACGGCTGTTTTCTGTTCACCGCTGAGAAAAAGTGGTTCACACCTCCTGCTCTGACACACACACACACACACACACACACCACAGATGCTTTAAATATGCTGTCAGTAACACATTACACACGAACACAAGCGTGAAAGCTAGTCTAGATTTAGGCACAGCACAGATGCCTTAGCACTTTCAGCATTCCTCTCCCTCTGAAAAAAAGAAAGAAAAAAAAAAAAGAAAAAAAAATCAAGGAAAAATAATGTACAAATATAGAACACTTCTCTAAGTTTTTGGTATGATACTAAAATAGAAAGCTGACTCTCAGGTAAACACGCACTAATCGGCATGCAGGGTTTTAAAATGGTTCCTCCTCACACGTTCTCATGCACACGCTGCAGATCAAAGCGCAACCAAAACATGCGCGTGCACACACACACACACACACACACTCTACGCAGTTCACTGCAGTATTTGCCTTGTTTTGGCTGATATTCTGCCTTACACGCTTGAGATACTGCGATTACACTAACAAAATATAAAAACAGGTTTTTCCTGCATGGCTTCTTCATCTAGGCATGTGCTGATGTCTGATTATACCATGCATCATGATACTTCGATCACACAATATTGTAATCGCTAATATTTTTGGCAGCACGGTTCGGATGGTCCAACACGGACAGCCGTTTTTTCTCACTTTAGCCGAGGAAAAATGGCCCAGTGAGCACACGAGCTGTCGAGCGAAAGCCAAGAGGAAGCGTTGAAGCAGGTCCTTCTTTTACTTACAACGTCAATTCTAGACATTTCTCTTAAATGGAGTTTGGAAAAGTACACCTTTTAGGAAGGCTGGAGCTCAACGTCCAGGTTCTAACACCGAACGCTAAGCAGGCCGTTTTCCTGTTTCCCCATTTCCCAGTGCGAGCGTTAAAGCAGCGCAGAGGAAAAGCCCTAAAAATCTAAGTACCAAAAAAATAATAATAATAACCCACCAGCGTGTGTAGCCTGGAAGAGCTCGAACAACAAACAGCTCGGCCCGGAGAGGAAAAGGATCGAGATCATGTGACCTGAAATCTCGGGAGGAGAATCAAATTAAAAGCAAACCGACTAGAACAATTGAAAAGTAACTACATCATCATCATCATCATCATCTCCGATCTCCTACCTGAGACAGAGCGAGAGTCCTGCTATTGTGCTAAAGGACTCATCATGAAACGGCATCAATCAGCCAAAGTGTACACTTCAAAACAACAACAAAAAAAAAAAAAATCAAAAGCCATCATCATCATTGTCTAACGAACAGGAAGTGATGAACAGAGCGGAAGGCTGCCAGGTTCCAACCAATCATCTCTCAGCTTCTCGCGCTCAGCTGGAAGACTCGTCTCGCCTGATCATGATGGAGCTGATGGTCTGAGGTAACTCGTAACTCCAGATTGAGATTTTAGGAACAACGTGGTTAAAAATAAAAAATAATAATAATAATAATAATAATAATAAAGCCCCTCTCTAGCATCCACTCATCAGCAAGCTACTAAACTTATAGGTGACTATCCAGAAGCAGGATATACAGACTGATATAAATATACAGCGCTAATAATACTGGTTAAACACAGCACGTACACATACAGAGGATTCATTCACACGGGAAATAAAAAGAAATAAAAGATGTAACTGGCATTACGTACGAATACGGAGCGTTAAGTCCCACTGCGGGGGGGGAGAAAAATGAGAAGGAAAGGCAGGAAGGCATTAAATAAAACTTTACACTTGCACCGCCTCGTCGTGGAGGTGAGCGCGGCGACACACAGAAACAGTGCGTTCGCTGGAGCGAGGTGAAAATAAATAACAAGGTGTAAAATATGAGACGCATCACATGACTGAAGGAGGAAGTGTAGATCGTACATACACACGCGCGCACTGCCTGAACGAGTGGGGGTGTGTGTAAATATGTAAATAAGGACACGGAAGAGTGTAGAGGACCTCGCAGTGGGTGTGTGATCAGCAGAACAAACCAACACACGTAGCATTAACACACACTAGGGGGAAAAGAAAAGAAAGGAAGAGAGAGAGAGAGAGAATCTAGACGTTCTCGCTGAAGCTCTGCATCTCGCGGTGGAAGTGCAGCGTGGGGTCGCTGACGATGGCGCTGGTCTCCGTGGCGATGGAGGGGTGCCAGGCGCGGCCCAGACCCTGCGACACCTCCTTCACCAGCGTCTGCACCGGGTCACCCTTAGAGAACAGGGCCTGGTCCGGGTCAAAGTCGATGCTCTCCTCCGAAACGTCCAGGACCCGCAGACTGGAGCCACGCAGCCGAGAGATGGCCACCAGGTTGTGAGACCACACCGTGTAACCTGCAGAGGAGAAGAAAAGTTAAATGCTGCAGTTTAAGGTAATGTTCTAGCTTTACTTTGATGTGTAAAGAGTATACGGCAGGATAAGAAGTGACAAACAGAAGGAGTAAAAGTGCGGATAGAGTGAAGCGAGAGGTGTGTATTCACCGTGGATGATGAGCACAGAGAGATGAACACAGCGCCACACCAGCAGCACCAGCGGATCCTCGTTCCTGTTTCCACTGAGGTCGGGGAATCGCCCGTCGTCTCTCGTCAGGACGAAGTGCGTGAGCGTTTTGTGGAACTGGAGTGAGATGCGCTCGAGGACGGAGTCGCTGAGCGGCGCGTTGTAACTGTCCACGTGGATCCGCTCGAGAGGCAGGCTGGGCTTCAGGACGCTCTCCAGCACGTTGTCGCACACGTCCAGCACCATCAGGAACACTCGCAGGTCTGCGTTTCGCCTCGTCAGAGCCTTCAGGTCCGAATCGGATGCTGCGCAGTCCAGGGAGCGGGCCTCCTGGGTGGCGCCGTTGAGCAGCAGAGATAAACGTAACAGTGGCGCTCGATTAGTGTCGGCTAACAGCCGGCACATGGAGGAGGAGAAGTCGCAGTAGTCGACGGAGAGCGAGCGCAGGTTGGAGAGACGCTCCAGCTCTGAGGACGGCAGCAGGCTGGACGTCTGGTGGTCCAGGAGACTCAGGTGCTGCAGCGTCTCTGCACTCGGGTTAGACAGCGAGGCCAGGGAGCACGGGGTTAAAACACCCGGCATGAAGGAGCACGAGAGACTCTTCAACTGCCTGCTGTTCGACAGGAAGTCCTCAAACAGCTGCTGGATCCTGAGAGAGGGGGGGAGAGGGAGAGGGGGAGGGGAGGGAGGGGGAGAATTAATGATTAATGCTCTTCTATACAGAATGAAGAATAAAAACTACACAAACTCAGTCTGCTGCTTGGTTTCTTTGTGCTTAAAGTTTAATGTGAAATTCAACACCAGAAGCACATCGTCATTGCTCAGTGATGTCATCAGCATGCGCCGCTCGCTCAAAGGTCAACGAGGCACGTCAGCAGGCTGCACATGGACTTCCAGGAGTCCTCATTTAAACAAACCCACAGCAGGTGACGCCGCTGAACACGGCTAAACACACAGGAACAGCTTCCAGGAAGGAACAGCTTCATGTTTTATTGAAAAGGGTACATTGTTTTAGACGTCATCCGGGTTTTTAACACATTCAGGATGAGAGAAAGAACACAGAAATGAGACAAGTTGTGTATTAAGACAAATATATCAGACATTATGGTTCTTCTCTACAGCAGAAAGAGGGTCACTGAGTTCTCTGGGTTTAGTGTGTGTTGTGTTGTGTTTTGTAAGCATTGTGTTAGCGGTGTGTTTTGCTAACATCCTGCACATCTCAGTGCAGACGCAAGCCGGACTTACTCTTTAATTTTCTTGCCCCCTCGGTCGACCTGGCTGAGGTAAGAGCCGTCCTGCAGAACATCGTCCTGAAGAACGAACGTGTCTCCGTACACGCTGAGCTTCTGCAGGTTCCTGCGCAAAAGCAAAGCACATTAGGAGTTTAGTAGGTTTTATATTATGACAGAACTGTGCTGAAATGGAAGAGGTGACGCTGAGTGCTAGGAACCTGCTATTCCTGAGCCCCACACACACACACACACACACACGCGCACACCTTTTGTGGGAAAGTGCAGGGATAACCCTGACTGCTGTGTAATAATGAAACACCTTTCACAGGCAGTAAAACCCAGAAACGGGGTAAAGGAAAGCTCCGGAGCGTCACACTGAGCTGCACACGTCTGCACTGAGCTTTATCCCATCACGCCGAGGCGACGTGACGTGACATTGGGTTTCTGTATAGCGGGTTCTCCCTCTGCTGCGTCAGGCTCTGTTACACGGCACACCAACAGATGGGAGTTGTGTAGCGCTGGGTGTGATGGCGCGAGTCTCCGAGGCAGGTTAGGCCTGCGAGTACTACTGAAGATCTGCTCACACCGACAATCATCTGGAACTCGGCTCTTGCAGAACACACGAACAATCCCGCAGTATAGACCAGTAGCAGGGAGGCTGGAATTCACCGCTCTCTCTCTGTAGGCCACGCCCCCTCTTACTCTGGTGTGATGATGCTACGATGAAAAGAAAAAAACTGCCACAACAATCCCCTCCTCGCTTAAACCCCACGTCATGTTCACGTTTCTCCATGGTTGCCACCGTATCTGTAACCGTCTCTCACGCTTGACACAACGCTGGTGTCAACTGTATTCAGCAACGCCAAAACGAGCGCTGAGAAACGAGTGCTTTCACTTTCTCACACTGCGAATCTCCACTCGCAACCAACGAATGGTTTTATAATGCATGATTTTGGTGACAGAAACAGCACCGAGTGCGTGCAGACAGCCGGAGCCGCAGGGTAACGAAGACCTGAGCAAATTCTGTAAGAACTGAACGTTAAACGTTTCCACTAGGGGGCAGAGTAAAAAGGAATAAATCAAAATGCATAAAAAGAATCCCTAAAACATAAACTACGGCTAACACTGCATTGTTTTACCCTAATGTGTGTGTGAGAGAGAGAGAGAGAGAGAGAGAGAGAGAGAGCACGAGCGAGAGAGAATACAATCACCATGACCGCTATGAACTGATTAACATCACTGTATCTCAGACATTGTATCATTATACACAGTCAGTTTGCAGTGGGGTTGTCATGGTGACTCCGTGATCACCCTCGTCCTGCACACGCTTCAAAAAGTTGAGATGTGTGAATGTAAATCAAATGGACGCATCCCTCCCTCGTCTCTATTCCTCTCGCCGCAGTCCCACTGTAGAACACCAACACACACCTTCACTCTTAAATGAGCAACACTGAAGGGGATGTTCCAGCAGCGTCCCCGGCACGCCTCCCGTCCCACGTCCCCCCGGCACGCCTCCCGTCCCCCCTGCACGCCTCCCGTCCCCCCTGCACGCCTCTCGTCCCCCCTGCACGCCTCCCGTCCCCCGTCCCCCCTGCACGCCTCCCGTCCCCCCTGCACGCCTCCCGTC
>JAQMYM010000005.1:20848528-20860366 GCA_030014255.1 Parauchenoglanis ngamensis
CTACGGAGGGAAGGAGCGTGCCACCGTTCCTTTCACAGGCTGCCACCTCAAAGGTGGGTCCTGTGCCGTACCCGGGAGAGAGGAGAGAGCAGACAGAGAGCAGACAGGAGAGAGGAGAGAGCAGACAGGAGAGCAGACAGGAGAGAGGAGAGAGCAGACAGGAGAGCAGACAGGAGAGAGAAGAGAGCAGACAGGAGAGAGCAGAGAGCAGACAGGAGAGAGCAGACAGGAGAGCAGACAGGAGAGAGCAGACAGGAGAGCAGACAGGAGAGAGAAGAGAGCAGACAGGAGAGAGCAGACAGGAGAGCAGACAGGAGAGAGGAGAGAGCAGATGGCAGACAGGAGAGAGCAGACAGTGTTTCTTCTCAGCAAATAAACTGAATAAAACTTTTTCTGACCCTAAAGAAGTAGTTGAAAGTGAAGACGTTGAGGAAGCCCCTGTTCTCCATGTCCAGGAGCTTGAAGATGTACTGCAGCGCTGCAGGTTCCTTTCTGTTCTCCAGAGCCAGGACAAAGTCCAGGTATGTCTTATAGTCCTGACACACACACACACACACACACACACACGTTACAAACACAGTGAAAATGAAAACCGTTGTCTCTAACACAGACAATCAAATGCCGTGAAAACAGTTCATAGGAAATTGTAAGCACATACCGACAGCTGTGGGGTGTGTGTGTGTGTGTGTGTGTGTGTGTGTGTGTGTGTGTTTTTACCATTTCTCCATCGTAGGTGAGACACTCCTGATAAACACGGTCCAGGAAAACGCTGGTTAAGGTTCCTGTACCGTAGCGAGACAGTTCCTCTTTACTCAGCATCCCGTTATGATCCTTATCCAGGTTCAGATACTGACCTACACACACGCACGCACGCACAATTAAACACAATCTTTAGGATATTTATTCTGAAGAAACGAGAATGTTTTATTTACCGTAAACACGGAGTGCAGATGGAGCTGAGAACCAGTTGGACTCCTGACTCTCTTTTGACAGCTCCTCGTCTCTCAGCTGCAGATTAACACACACACACATTATAATAACACTCATCACATTTAACGCACATGCTCAGAGCATCCATGCTCACAAATAAACCTTCATTACCTCAAGCAGATCATCCAGAAAACTGCAAGCCAGGATGTCCTGAATCTTAATCTTCCCTGGAAGACATTTAAACTAGAATTAATGCTTATTTTATTTTCCTTCATCATATTTCAGGATTCTCAGATAAACAGGGCAACTATCGCTTCACTAATGCTGTAGTTTAGTGTGTTTTTAATTTACGAGATCCAAAATAGCATGTAACATGCAAGAGGATCGATCGTACAGGAAGGAAGTGGGCGTGTTCTGGGGGATTTAGAAAGAACAAGAGAGTTCATTTGGGCATGTGCAGTGTATACATACACAAGGTCAATACGTCAACCAGGTTCGTGTGTGTGTGCGGTTTGTTTACGACGGCAGATCTCTGAGAGATTTCCAGAAGTCAAGCGCAAACATCTAAAATAACTCAGACTAAAGGGGGGTGTGTGTGTGTGTGTGTGTGTGTGTGTGCTCTGATCCTAAGGGACCAGTAATGAAAACGTTGGTACTGGAGCTGTGAACATGCAGTTGGAATCTAGTACCAATTTTGCAGCATCTTCCTTTTGATCATCAGTGATCAGTAATGAATCTGAATAAACCTCGTCATTATTAAAGTCCAGTTAAAGGAGTAATTTTGTCGAAATCTGGCAGAAACAGAACTAATTTTCCAGTTTCCTGATGTACGCGTAAACCACACTGCATGTGAGAAATACATTTTCATTGACTCCGCCCACTATCTGACACTTTTATGCAGAATCGTGTCCTGAAAGCGCACAGTGTCTGCTTTTGTAAAAACCAGCCCTTATTTTATAAACAGTAAGGAGTGAACGAGAGACGGGATCAGGTGGACGAACCCGTGCGCAGGGGGTCGAGGAAGAAGAAGAACTTGCGCACAGCAGTACAGACGTAAAAAGAGTAGAAGGACTTCTCCAAGCCGTCCAGCTGCGGCAGCGTGGGGATCAGCTCCAGGATGTAGTTCTCCAAATCCTAAACACAAAGACAACAACATAAGCTGCGTTCACTAACACAATTCTGTACGTGGCTATTCGTTAGCCAATAGAAAGCAGACGGGGGCGGGGCTTCGGTCGTTCACACTGATGTGGAAGATGAGAAGAAAAGTGCGGTTGAATCGCATGAAGAATCGCAGCATGAAGAATCGCAGCAATGAATTGAGTGAGGAGGTGTGTAGAGATTGGCACGGCGTGAATGTGTGAGGATACTCACGGACTCGCGGAGAAACCCCTGTCCCGCCACATCGTACAGACTCAGGCCGATCCTCGTCTGGTGAAGCCACACTGACCGCAAAACAGCACAGCAGAGCAGAAGACAGGAGGAGAGAGGACAGATACAGGTTTGTGTGTACAGGTCAGTGCACTCTCTCACGCACGCACGCTGCCTGACTGTTGCAGCTGTGACCGTGTACAATCTCTCACCTTTTCTCATGACATAATTAAAGAACTGCATGATGGAGATGCGTCCGTACGGGTCGTTATGGAGCAGCTTGGCGTACACTCTGGCAGTGAAGAACAGTCTGAGGAAGCGGAACCGAGGCTTATTATTCATCTTAAACACATCACGCCTCCCATTCCTTCAGTCCACCTACTTGCACTTTTCTCCTGCTTTCTCTCCGACCTTCAGGAAGCTCTCGTAGCTGATCATGGCTTCATCACCACTCGTAGGAGGCACCTGATGTTTATCCAGGAGAAACCACAGGTTCTATCGGATAAGAAACACACAAGCATACGAATATAACATTCAATTCGGCGTTGCATTATTTTAAACCAAATTTACTGCATTTTTATAAAGTAAAGCAGCATATGTTCATATTTTTTTTGCATTAGCCACAGTAGTTTTATGTGTTAGAAAAAATCGATTAGCAGAGCTCCTACAGTATTTACAGGAATCTGCACTGTTGAACCTGGAGGTTAGAAACGTCTGCTACGTTCACGCTCCTTACACCACAAAGTGAATCTAGAGTTCCTCAAAGCTGACAGAAATGACTGATGTATTTGTCCATTTAATCTTTTTTTTTTTAATTTAACCAAGGAAAGCTATTCAAAATTGCCCACACTAAAACACGTGCATCTCAACGGGACCACGATGTAAAGAGGACATCAGGAGGAAACGGAACCTTTCTTACCTGTAACTCTTCATTGTCGAGGAGCTCTCGGCTTTTCCTCTGCAGAAACACGGCTCTCGACTCCTCTCGCAGTTTCTGCAGCAGCACCTCATCCTCCGCAGGAAGCTGCACATACACACCGACATTAATGTGCATCAACAACGCACACAGGAAATAATATATAATCGAATAACAGAAATGATATAAATGAATGCTTATAAAATTAATAAAGTAACCATAAAATAAGATGAAACATAAGAAAGATAAAATGATATATTCAGATAATAAATTGGGTAATGCAGAGAATTGCAGCTTAGTGCAAAAAAATATTGAAATGAAACATTAGAAATTACTCAAAAATGTTAAAAGATAGAACAAATATAAAACTAGAGAAAAACTACAGTAAATGTTTTAAGCTGCTTTTTTAAAAACTGCTAACTGCTCTGTCTCACTCTCACTCTCTGTCTCACTTTCAGTCTGTCTCACTCTCACTCTCACTCTCTCTCTGTCTGTCTGTCTGTCTGCCTCACTCTGAATGTCTTTCTGTCTCACTCTCTGTCTATCACATCAAAGATAATTTAAATGTTACAATGCTTGTCAGGAACAGCACCCAATACAACACTGTGAGCATCAGGATTGTATTAGACTCCAGTGTTGGTGGATGGAAAACGAGGCTCACTCTGTAGTAGAAGCGTGGGATGTGTTTAAAGCTCCCGTCTTTACTCCCTCCTCCCTTCCATTCAGTATAATATTTAGTGAAGAGCTCCGTCTCCTCGGCTTTCTTCTCTTCTTCACTCCTGCTATCTGTAAAACAAAGTGACTTCTGATTTCAAATGTTTCTCCTCTGTGAGGACTTAATAACATGTATAACAGAGACTTCTATCCATTTAGCTGCTTATACCGGTCACCTGTAGATTTTATAGAATTATTATCCATTTACTTCTGGGGTATTTTTGTTTGTTTGTTTGTTTTTACTGTTGTTGATTAGGCTGGACACTTATTCCAGACTTGTCCACTTAAAGAGACATGACAGTGTGTTCCCATAAAGCTGTAAGATAATTGTCGGTGATTTTCATGTTCTTAGAAGCCATTTTTAATGGAAAAGCCCCAGACTTAAAGTATTTTAAAGCCAATAATTTTATAATATAATACCATATAAGATGTAATGCATATGCACTATGTATTCAATAACATTTCTAAATAATCTTCGTGTGTCATGTCGCCTGCTCACATTCAGCTGGTAAGCGTTAATAATGAACAGTTTGAAACTACATTAGCAAACTAGCTTACTAAACAAGTAAGATATCCCACCAGGTGTTGCCGAGGCCAGTCTTCTTTTCAGAATATCTTTCCAGTGTTCTGTTTTGTCGCTTGTCATGTCTGCACTTTTCTAGTTTTTGATGATAAACAGAAATTATACTTTTCCCTTTCAGAAATATTCATGCAGTTTAACCGACTGTTTACGGTTCCGCGTCGGTCGCGCAATAATGACGTTTGAGGGTTCATCGCGATGCTATGACGTCACCCAGGTCGCTGCATTGCTTGTAATGCCTGCATGAGGAGTTTGGGTAGCTATCAGTTTCCTTTTATATTTGAGGTGTTTAAATGTAAGTGAACTCGGTTTTAACTGACCGAAGAGCAGCAGAAGATCCGTTATTATGGTCTGTTCTGTAATTATAGTTGATTTTCTTTTGTGTTAGCGCTTTATTTTTGTCGAGAGTGGCAGTAATGCACGTTCAGTCCTAATAAACGTCTGGTTTATTACAGCTGGATAACTAAATGCACAGAAGTTAATAAGAGCTCTTGGAGATGCAATTTGTAGACATTTGTCAAGTCATTTAACATAAAAAGGCTAGACGTGTCAGATTTTTTGTAACTGTGTTCTGTCACATCAGTTTGCAATGGGATCCTTTATTATAACAAATTTAAGGACGTGTCTCAGGCACGTGCGCCCCCTGCTGAGACGCCCTCTTCATCACCAGCGGGTTCTGCAGAAGCACAGCCAGCCCGATAACCACCCCTGCTGCCCTAAAGGAGAGAGAAGACCAGCAGATGTTCATGGCACCAAATACAGAGACTTCACTCAGAGAGAGAGAACTTCATTCCCAAAGTCAGTGTTTGCAGCCGGCAATGCCAGAAGAACTGCCGAGATTTTAAAGAGGAAATCCGGAGCGGACCAGGAGCAGGCGCAGGGGCAGGACCGGGACCAGGTCAGCACGCGTTCACTGAAAGGCCGGGCAGCTTTTATAGCTGAGATTCCTGATCGAGCTCTGAGCGTTTCAGAATGGAGAGATCTGAAAAGCAGCTCGTCCAGGCCGGAGCGCTTCGAGCTGAGGATGATGGAGGGAATGCTGGCTGCTGAGGCTGACATCAGCGTCGCTAAGTCTCTTCTCAACTACGTCGCTGCTGAAAACAGAACCCTGCCGTATGAACTGCTGCTCAGGTATCTGACGCTTTGTGTTTCTGGTGGCCATCGTTCAGAAGTTTCTGACATCTACGACATCATGAAGAGCTGCTTCAAGACTCTGGACACCGGAGCGTACAGTCTGTTTGTGAAAGGCCTGAGCCAGACCGAGCGCTGGAGGGAAGCCCTGATCATCCTGGAGGACATTAAGAAGGTCATCACACCGTCCTCCAGGAATTATGGTGATGCTGTCGCCGGGGCAGTTCTCCATGGCGATTGGGAGACGGCGTGGCGTCTGTACGGTGAGCTGATGGATCAGGGACTGACGCCCAATCAGGAAATGTGGCGGTGTTTATTTGAGAGTGGTGTGAGTCAGCGTGCACACGAAGACAAACTCCTGGCCATCCTGACCTACATGAGAGAAAACCAGGTTTATCCGGAGGGGAAGCTGGTCAGGAGCATTAAAGCGTGGTTTGAAAGGTAGGGAAACGCATCATTAGGGGTGGAACAGTGTGATAACCTCCCGTCATCATCTATCGCTTTCAAAGTCCTTCGCAAGCTAGTGCTGGGTTTGGCAGTGTGTCAGTCAAACAAGCCACGCCCCAAGATCATAAAGACCATATAACAATAACTCGGCATTTATGGGAAATTTGCCATGATAAAATATGGACTATTTTTAGATACTGTACATGTCTGTTATAGTGATCATTAATAAGGAAGCAAGTTTTGTGACAAACCAACGTATACACGCTAGTACAGCACAAAGCTAACTGCATAACGATTGCAGATTTCTACAGCATCACACCAGTACATCTTCACATCCTTCACCTTAAACAGTGCTTGTTTTTGGTTTTTCTCTCTTCTTTTGAGTTCACGATCATGTTTTATCTCGTTGCAGTTTACCAGCCGAGAGCTGGAGAGGAAAGTTCACGTCTGTGGATCCCCGGTGCGTAACTGAATTCATTTCATTCATTTCCACCACCATTTTTTAAACCTTTGTCTTTCCTACAGTTCTGCTTTTAATCCCAAATGGCATTTCGGCTAAGAGCTGCGTGGGATCTTTAAGCAGCAACAGAAGCTTTTATCTGTTCATGCTGGAGTAGAAGACCTACTAAAGTTAAAACACACTTGTTTGACAGAATGCAGAGCAAACAGCTGAAAGTACAGTCATACAAAGAGCTAGAATAAAAATACAACATTTTGCAAACAAATTGGTGGTGTTTGTGTTGTGGGCAGAGGAGTGTGTCAGAGCTGTGGGACAGAACTGGAGTCCATCCAGCTGACGGAGGAGGAATACACTCAGCTAACACACCGCGTGATGGAGGATGTGATCGAGGGCCGGGACGTCTTCTATAAGACCACACCTGAGGTTCGCTCCACTTCCTTTAACTTCTGTTTGTGTCTCATTTCCAAACACACACACACACACACACACACACTGCAGAGGGATGTCACCTGGCAGGAAGCAGAAGTGTACACACATTAGCATCAGAATGGTGTAGGGATAGTGTGGGCTCAGTGTCAGTAAACAGTATCTGAACACTGTGGGAACAGTTTAGGAACAGCGTGGGAATAAAATGGGAACAGTTCAGGAACTAGGAACAGTATGGGTACTAGAGTAGTCCAGGATGATTAACGGATTCGTGCGGGATTAGTCACGTCTGGTACTCTATGAATGTGGCCTCAGGTTGCAATGCGCTCTGTGATTAACACAATTGAGCCGAGCTGATAAACTGATTGATTTCCCCTTAAATATGGAACCGAGGGAATTTAACCAAGCTGAAAGCCGCTGAGTTTAGTGTTTAATGCAGGTCTGAAACACCGTTCCTGTCCTCACGCTCACTGTGCGTGCTGTACTGTACAGTGGCACTTCCAGCAGTGACCACCAGGTGGAAGTGACGTCACATCTGAGAATTCATTTCCCTGCTCGCTCCTCTTTATGGATCCACTCACTTATTTATTGCTCTGAAATGATGCAGGATTGTTAAAGATGATTATAAAAATACTCCCGCTGTCTGTCCAATCTGGAGCTTTAGGACAGCTGGCGTCGTTCGTGCACATGTGTGCGTCTCAGAGAAGGCGATCCCATCATTCCATTTACAGTGTGAGAATCTCTGGCCCTGAAAGTGACGATACGGGTTAAAGTGGAATGTCCGGCCGAGACCAATTTAGCATGTGATGTTTTCATCTCGCCACACATGCTAATGTAGCTAACAAGTAATGGAAGCATATTGCCGCCAGTTTAGCATGTTTGGAAATGCTGCCTAAAAATACTGAGTGTACTCTCTCTTTAGGAATAAAGTTGCATACGTTTCTGTTTTTCCAGATTTTTTCTCTTGACGTGTTCCCGGTGTTTGTTCTGCTTTTCTCCGCGCTCAGGCTGCAGAAGTAAATAAAGCGCAGGCCTGCAGACATGCTGCCTACTGCCACATTTAGATGTGAGTTAGGGGCTTTCCAGGACACACACACTCGTGAGTGTGTGTGTGTGTGTGTGTGTCAGTTTAGCCTGCATACACACCTGCCAGATTTAGGAGAGCCAGCACACGGTATCACTCGTCTCAGGAGCACGATGCTTATTTACGTTTCTCTGCGAATCAGTTCCACTAAAGTGTCTTTTCACACGTCCAGTTTATTTATAATCTGTCCCGAGATAATATGGCGTGAGTTTAACGTGCGCCGTGTTGTTGTTGTTGCAGACACTTTACTCAATACAGAATCACTCCAAAAATATTCATGCCTATATATATAAAATAAATATATACAGTATCTTTTCTTCAAGTATTAAATGATTAACTGCTGACAGTATTATTAACATTAATATGTCTGTATTCTGTATAAATCTGTAATCCATTTCCTGTCTGACTCTAGATGAGGCATTGCACACATGCACACGTACTTTTCCTCCTTACGCGGTGTTGATTCAGGAGCAGGCGGCCTGGTTAGGAGCTGGGTTTGGGTCATTGGATGAAGTGTGTCAGGTTTAAGAGGAGTTTTTAAAGGCCTCTGCGCAGGACCAGTGCAGCTCCGCAGTCTGGGAGAAAAGAACCAAACTCAGCATTCAGATTACTATCATGGGGTGAAACTTTAGCATCAGTGCACACTGACTCTCTGTTAAAGTTGTAGACATTGTGCACGTGCCGTGTGTGTGTGTGTGTGTGTGTGTGTGTGTGGTGAGGCGCTCGTTTGTGGGTGTTATGGCTGAGGCGCATTCACTGCACAAAGGGGTTTCACATTTCAGCCCTCAAAGGCCTCTCACATGAGTGACCATGGAAAGTCCCTGTGTGTGTGTGTGTGTGTGTGTGTGTGTGTGTGTGTGTGTGTGTGTGTGTGGCCTCTCACCTCCTCAGTGCTGAAGTGAAACCACCCCAGGACTCAAACCCTCCCACAGATCGCACACTTTATTTAAGCACACCGTTATAACACATTAATAAGTATGGCGTGTTCCCGCCTCACCCGCGGCGTGTTCCCGCCTCACCCGCGGCGTGTTCCCGCCTCACCCGCGGCGTGTTCCCGCCTCACCCGGGGATGTGACGCCTGATGCCCAGTTTTCCCGGGATAGGTCCTGGATCCGCTGATCTTTGTTTTTTCTTTGTCTTACTGTAATGTAAATCTGATGATCACTGATGCATCTCAGTTCTGGATGTAAATTGGAACGTCCAGTCTCCTGCTCAGCTACAAGGAATTCCCATCCTGAAGCGTAAGGGACAGTAAGGAATCCTACACAGTGTGCTGTGCTGTTAGAGGAAAAGAATCCCCCGGTGGTGTGACGGGCCTGGCGCGAAGCACAGCTCGTTCCTCTGCCACACAGAGACTCGCAGACAATAACAATCATCCATTCATTAAAAACAGTGTGCTTTCTGCACATTTATACGACCAGTTAGAAAGTAGCTCCTGTTCTCGCTTACGTTATAGCAGCTATAAACGCTCCGCCCCTCACCCGCCTCTCTTTATTCTCTCTCTCGTTAATAACGCGAAACATTCAACGCAGCTTGTTACGTTCCCGAGAAACGACAAAGCAGCGTACACTCCTCTGTCCTGAAGATACGGGAGACCTTCTGATGCTGGAGACTCCAGACATGGTACAGAAATCACAGAAAACCTATCCACGATTACACGTAACGTTTCAGCGGCGCGTACGCTGTACACGTCCCTGTGAACCAGCTGTTACTATGGAAACCATGACGTATTCGAGCGAGCACATTAATGCACAGCTGTGGGATGATTAGTCGTGCATCGTGAGAAATGAAGCCTCTTCTCTTATCATCTTCACGTGAAGTCACGTTGTTGTCACGTTTTTCTTGTAAACGAGGCGTCTCTGTGCGCCGCAGTGGCTCTCGCATGGAGAACTTCTGTAATTCTGCGTCCCAAAGCACACGAGCAGTAAAATCAGCCAACAACTGCCTTTTCGCCGTGACGGAAAGATTTTCTAAAGTTTATTGGACTTTATTACAGCGTTTTATCAGCCGAGGTGCTGCATAAGCTGCTCATCAGCGGCCTGTTGGACTGGTTTAGGCGGCGAGCCTCCAGTGACCCAGATTATACTGAATAATTACTGTTAATTACAGAGCGATTGTGAATGCGGTGTTGATTGTGATGATTGATTATGAATGTGTAAAAGTGTTGAGGAAGAACAGAGAGTTCCTGTCACACCGACAGCAGGAACTTCCTGGTCCTTCTTTCTTCACCTTTTATTCTGCTTCTTGTTACTGTTTAACATGAGCACCTTCCTTATGAGCTTTCCTCAGAATTCCCTATCAGAGCTTTCATTTCAATACCGCTTGAAAGTTTGTACCCCCCTGCTCATTAACCTTTGTACCATTTCTGAGTAATACTGAATACACGGCGAAACAATGCAGCGTTAATTCCCAGCTCTTTTATATGGTAATAATATTCCTTTCTTTAAACCCAGAACCTGTAAGAGTTTCAAGTAGAACCTTTTTTTTTGTAAGCGAGGAACCCTTCATTAGCTTATGAACCCTTGAAGAAGTGTGTGTGTGTGTATGAAGTGTGCGACACAAAACGTAACACCTAGAACCTGTGAGGAGGTTCACATTTAGCTTCTGGGTACACTGTTAGAGAAAAAGGTTCTTCAAGGGTTCTTTAGGACTCATAAGGGTTCTTAGCCTCCTAAAAGGGTTCTACTGAAAGCAATGCGATTTATTGCTCTTACTGCTGCAGTGTACATGATCATGCAGAACAGCAAGTGTGTGTGTGGCGTGTGGGTAATGGTTATGTACCGTGCCGTGCCACGCCTGCTGCACACACAGGCAGGGCGGAGTCACGCTCGCATACACACACGTGACCTTATCACTCAGAGTGGGAATCCCCGCACTTTCTGTTCTCATTCAGCTTTGACATCGCTATGACAACAAACCTGACATCTGCAGCAACAGATACGCCTTTACACACACACACACACACACACACACACACACACACGTGCGTGCGTGCTGTACATATATAACCCTACTGTTCTCAGAAAGGATAAAAATGGGACAGTGTGTGTAATTATAGCTTAATTTGCATAGAACACTTTTCATCCATTTAAGATGTTGAGCATCAGTGTGTTACACACACACACACACACAGTCATGCTTCTATTAATAAGAGCTTTGATAACCTAGAAATAGAATCTATGTAACACTTTCTAATAAATGCAACTCAGAGAAACCTGTAGGGCAAGCAGTAAAAAAGTAAAGAAATACACACACACACACACACACACACACACACACACACACTGTTTTCACAAAATGTTACTGCAAGAAAACAAAGCAAAAGCTTGCGCAGTTATTGTGTGCTTAATAATAATAATAATAACAATGCAAAACACAAAAAGGGGACTAGAACACAGGAGCATGCAGGTGTTGCAGGTATGCGCTTCTTTAACGCCTCTCCTTTTCCTGCATGCGACAGATTCACACTGCATCCGTTTAGAATAAAGAATCATATAACGTATAGTATAATAAAATGAGTACACACAGTGAGAATGCTCACAACACTTAAACCCGGAACACCGGAGAAATAAAACTGATTATTAAAGCTGGGTCATCCAGTCAGACCAGATCGTTCTGTCAGACTCACACACACACACACACGCTTGCTAATCTGCACACACACACACACACACACACACACGCTTGCTAATCTGCACACACACACACACACACACACACACGCTTGCTAATCTGCACACACACACACACACACACACACACGCTTGCTAATCTGCACACAC
>JAQMYM010000005.1:20868143-20882005 GCA_030014255.1 Parauchenoglanis ngamensis
AGTACAGCTGGATCAGTACAGGTGGCTCAGTACAGCTGGATCAGTACAGGTGGCTCAGTACAGCTGGATCAGTACAGCTGGATCAGTACAGCTGGATCAGTACAGCTGGATCAGTACAGGTGGCTCAGTACAGCTGGATCAGTACAGGTGGCTCAGTACAGCTGGATCAGTACAGGTGGCTCAGTGCTCCTTCAGGTGCAGTTACACACATTAAATTATTGTAAATGCACACGTTCTACATTTCCAGCTGAAAGATGCACGCTGAAGGCCCAAAAGGTCGTAGTCTTGTTGGTACGACGTCATGCACAGGGAAAAGCGCCGCTGTTCCACCCACGTGATGCCAAACTCTTGCTTTATTTTAATCTTTAGTGATCTGCTGATTCTTTCCTCTTGGCATGACGAGGTTAAAGTGCGAGTGTTAAACAGGTCGTTCTGGTGAGTGTGGTGATTTCCAGCTCGCGTACAGGACACACTTCACTTCCTTGTGATGAATCAGCAGTAATGATGAGGGCCGCTGATGGCAGTGTGTGTGAGAGAGAACGGAGGAAACACATCCTCGTCCACTCAGTGACCACGTGTAATATTTCACACGTAATGAAACGTGAAGGTGTTTTTTATATATATATATACATACATACATACACCAATTAAATAATGTATAATATATATCTATTAAAATAAATATAGCTATACCGTATATACTCAGTAATGCGAAATAACTTATTTCTAGTTTAAAACCGCCTTGGCTGGAAATCAGACTAATCTTATAGTGAGTAAGTAAAGTGATGCGCAGCCTCCGTGTGGAATAAATATTAAATGTAAGGTTACGCAGAACCCTGTGACTTTCAGCAGATAAGTGACTAAAGTCTTGTCTGTTTTTAAAGTCCATGTAAAGCAGCATGTATAAAACCAGACTGTGTCTGTGTCCAGGATTCATCCAGCGCCGTTGCTTTGTGATCCCAGGTTTCAGGGAAAGCTGTAATCCAGCACCGTGTTCCGCGGCTCAGCGTCACTTCCTGGTGTGTTAATTACAGTACGCTACGGTGCTGCTATTCAGAACACCAGGAAGAAGGACGTGAACTTTTCCTCAGAAGGTTATTATTAGCGTGTGTCTGGTCTTTAAGTCGGCGGCCTCTGCGTATTTCCTTCACTTGTATAAGACGCGGATTCCTCTGCACCAGGAAGCGTGTCCAGCGAGGGGATGAGTCACTGTCCCACCCGCTGCTGTGTGATGCTCTTACTCTGGGTCTCAGACGCGTCAGTCACAACACGGGGGGGAATTCCTCTCAGACAGGTCCTATGAGCCACTCATCATCATCATCATCATCATCATCTGATGAATAAACATCACATTTTCACATCATCATTCAGAACTACAGTTTCATCAACAGCTTCCTTTTTCCCCGGCAGTAACGTCACCGCTGACCGTAACAGTGCTGAGACACGAATAAACTAACCGGAAGGTCATGATTAAATGTGGCACCATATGCTTTTCCATGAAATCTTTGGTTAATGTAAAATATATATATATATATATATATATATATATATATATATATACAGTATTTATTTTTTATAGTCTTGTTTATATTGTGGACTAATCACTTTTGTTTACATAGTGGATTTATGACTTTTTTACTTGTTCTTTTATTATTATTAAAATAAAAAAATAACAATCAAATATAAAAATATGTAAATACACATATATAGAACAATTAATCATTTATTCAATCGTTTTTACAGGCACCTTCACCAGCCGCGTTATCATGTGTCGGCAGCGTAAAGCGTAAAATCTCACCGGGTCAGGGTTCTGTTAATGTTCACTTTTAAGCGCAGAATGTGAAAAAAAAATCTCAGTGATCTACTGGCTGCTGGTGCCAGATGGACTGGTCTGAGTATTTCAGAAATTTCCTGGGGTTTTCACACACACGGAATGCTGCACACAACAAAAAAAAAGCCTTGTTTTGCAGACTGCTGAATGTTTATCTAGAAGTTTGGTGCCGGTGGAGCTCCACTGAGCACCGCGTTCTGCTCCATGTAAACACTGGATACAACACAGAGGCAATATGGCCGCTCAATCCCACAATGCAGTGTGTGTGTGTGTGTGTGTGTGTGTGTGTGTGTGTGTGTGTGTGTCCTGTAGCTGTTAGCGGTGGTCTCAGAGCTTCAGGGTCTGAACATTCTGGTTCTGGGAAGAAAACACATGCAGCAGCCGTCACGAAACTGGAACAGACACGACATGAACCAGATCAAACAGAAAGCACACTGCTTCTTCACTGAGAACATGTGAGTGACACACACACACAGGGTACACTGCTGATGTGTATCCATATCCAGATAAATTAAAAAAAAAAAAAATTGGCCAGAGTTAGTATAAGACTACACGACCCCTCGCGCCCTAAATAACATTAGGAAATCTTTCACACAGGTCATGACTAAATGGAGTATAGATAGTGTGCTTTTTTTATTTGGGATGACGGCACATCCTACTGAATCCCCTGTTTTTTCACAAGTTGTGCTGTCACACAGTAAACATGTCCTAGCTGTTTCTCTGATCTCCTGATCTCAGCTCAGAGGACGACCCGTTCCTGCTCTACGCCGCATTGCATTCTGGGAACCACTGTAACTTTGTGAGCCGGGACCTGATGAGGGATCACAAGGCGTGTCTCCTGGACAGCGCCACGCGACGCCTGTTCTTCAAGTGGCAGCGAGGACATCAGCTTGTGCTCAACAACTTCACTCCGGGGAAAAGGATTCGCTTTCAGGTGAGTACAAACACAGAAATCAAGCCACGTGTATCTGTGCAGGTATAACTCACGTTCTTTTTTACAAAATGTTTCAGAGGACGTCAGTCTATGACACAGTAGTCCAGAGCTGTGGAAAGACATGGCACGTACCCTATGATGAGAATGGAGGAGAGCGGAGTACATATGAAGTTCCACAGAGGTGGCTGTGTCTCAGTAATAATGTGTGAATTGTGTACAAACTTTACAGATTAATAAAGAAATGGATTTGCTGGTTAATGTGGTGTTCATATGGCTGGTGACTTTTTTCTGTGCTGCTTTGGGAACCAATTATCAAGAAATTAGGGGGAAGAAATAGGCAGAATGGGTTTGTGTGTAATACATTTTTTTTAAATGGATTAAATTATTATACACAATTATTATGACTCGTAGACGCCTTTAAATATAAGATAAAGGAACATAATGTGTTAAAGTTAAAAAATGTTTTGTCTTATGTCTTATTTCGTATACATATTGTGTATTTACAGTGACTATTATAGTTTTCCACAAAGGCTGGTCAAACATTTGACCATTTGACAATATAGATGTGAATTTTGTCAATTTAAATATTGGTTACACTCTAATGAACATGCATACTAATAATGGTTGGTACAGTCCCGTAACCCGGATATGAATTCGCTATCATTTCCGGGGTTGTCAAGTGTTTCACAGAACTCGCTGTTGTGCATTATTTATCCCACCCGAATTCCGTTTACGCCCCGCCTCCTAGTTGTGATTGGCTACTTGAGTTGCCCGTTCCTACGCTATGATTGGATGGTCGATTTTCCGTAGCGGCGCAATGTACATTTTAGCCAATCCCATCATAGGAAGCGGGGCTGTTCTAAATACGGGTAGGGATTATAGTTGCTAAAGTAAGAAATAACCGGCTGTGGTGTTTATACATCTGTGTGGATTTACTTTAAACAAGTAAATTGCAATGTCTCGGGGTTCGAGTGCGGGATTTGACCGTCACATCACCATCTTTTCTCCAGAGGGCAGACTTTATCAAGTCGGTGGGTAAATGTGTTAGCGACAGTGTGCTGAAGAAACCGAAAGTGTGTAAATGCTCAGTCATGGACACCAGCGCTAGCGTTAGCTTAGTGTTAGCATGGCTTAATTAGTGTGTAAAGTTATTACTTATTCCATGTAACTGCTCGGAAAGAAAGTGCAAATGATATGATATGAAATAAGATCGTTTGGGGTAATCGGAGGGAAATTCAGCTCTTAAAGAATAGCACAGTGGGTGGAGCAGCTAACTTCTTTAGCTCCAGAGCTACACATACAGTAACAATGAGCTGTGTAGACGTATGAATATATGTTTAAAAATAATTAATGTATAGTGTAAAGTTAGACTTGGAGAATGTCAGTAAATAATGCACTGATCGTTCACACATTGCACATTGTTTCCACATTGACAATTTTGCACATTTAGTCACTAATTAATGTCATTAATATTAATAGCGTCATTTTCTTTTAGTAAATGTGCTAATAATACGTGTATGTGCACTTCCGGTATGTAGAGAACACCTGTTCACACACTACATACTAGTGAAATTAAACCCATTAAATACCCTGCTAGGAGTTACACTTCTTTCCCAGCTTCGTGTTGGCCAGTTAGAGCAGTATGTTTACATCAGTGTGCTTCACTTTCCATCAGCTGCTACTTTTCCTCTACATTGACAATAATGGATGGAAAATTGTATTAATTGTCTTCTTCCTCCACAGAGTATGCGTTCAAAGCCATTAATCAGGGAGGACTGACGTCAGTAGCGGTGCGGGGGAAAGACTGCGCTGTCGTCGTCACTCAGAAAAAAGTTCCTGTAAGAAGTTTGAACAAAACAGATCTCTGTCTCTCTCTGTGTCTCTCTCTCTGTGTCCCCTTCTCTGTGTCGGTCTCTCTCTTCACAATGAAGCATAAGTTTATAGGGAATCAGCAGTGCACTGCAATAAATATTTGAATATATTTTATAAAATGTACAGCACAGTCATGTTATTGTGCTCATTAGATAGTAAGTAAGTAAATTAAAGCAAAGTTTCACTCATAGTTAGGCGAAGAACAATCACTCTTTAAGTCAGGAAGATGCTAGTGTTGATGAGCTGAGTCAAATGATCTGACTCCCTGAACAGAGCTGGAATTCTCTTTTTAGGACAAATTACTGGACTCCTCCACCGTCACCCACTTATTCAGAATAACGGAGAACATCGGCTGTGTGATGACCGGCATGACAGGTGAGTTTACGCGTTCCCGTTAAGATGCTAAGCTATACAATGAGAACAGGACGTTCTTGTTTCACCGACGTTTCAGAGCAGTAACACTAAATATAAATGGATAAACAGTGTGACATTCTTTAATATATTAAAAATGTAATAATTTGAAAAATGCTGTGGTATAAGAAGAATAGAACACTTGTGAATGTGCTGTTTTGGAAAATTGTGTGTGTGTTTGTGTGTGTAGCTGACAGCAGGTCGCAGGTACAAAGAGCTCGCTACGAAGCTGCTAACTGGATGTATAAGTACGGATACGAGATCCCAGTGGACATGCTGTGTAAGAGGATCGCTGATATCTCTCAGGTGTACACGCAGAACGCGGAGATGAGGCCGCTCGGCTGCTGTGAGTCACTTCAGAGATCACGCGGCTGTGTCCCAAACGGCTGTGTCCCAAACACTACATACTAGTGAAATTAAACCCATTAAATACCCTGCTAGGAATTACGCTTCTTTCTCAGCTTCGCGCTTGGCCAGTTAGAGCCGTATGTTTGCGCCCTCGGCTAAGCGGAGCTCTCTGTCGTGTGTCAGGTATGATCGTGGTGGGCGTGGATGAGGAATGCGGGCCTCAGGTGTATAAGTGCGACCCCGCCGGTTATTACTGCGGCTTCAAAGCCACGGCCGCCGGCGTCAAACAGACCGAGGCCACCAGCTTCCTGGAGAAAAAGGTGAAGAAGAAGTTAGACTGGACCTTCGAGCAGACCATTGAGGTACCGACGTCCTTCAGGAGGCTGTGACGTTCCGTCAGAGCGCCTTTATATTCCTTCATTTACTAAAGAATGTGCCAGTGTTCATATAAATAGATGATTTCTTTTCAATCCATCAGACTGCAGTCAGCTGCCTGTCCACAGTTCTGTCCATTGACTTTAAGCCTTCAGAGTTGGAAGTGGGTGTGATCACCACAGAGGAACCCAGGTTCAGGTGAGTCACAGGCTCCGCCCCATACACTACATTTCAGTAGCTCTTAAACGTGCTGTTTTGATGTGAGAGGGTTTATGAACAGATCATTCTGTCACTCGAGCACGAGACTTACTGCACTGAAGGAGAAAACAAGCTGGGTGAAGACACGCACTTGGTGCAAAAGTGAAAGTAAACGAGTGCAGAGTGCGCGGTTAAGTGTTGCGTAAGAGACGGTCATGCAGACTGTGGTGTTTTCTTGTGTTGTATATTTAATGTTGTTTTGCGTGTCTTTATTTCCGCCTCAGGATTCTGTCTCAGTCTGAGATCGACGCCCATCTCGTGGCCCTGTCTGAGCGTGACTGAGAACGAAGACCTTAAATTTGTAAGAAGCACTACTACATCGTGTCCTCAGTATTCAGGTCACCTCTCTGCCCCGCTCTCTGCTGTTTATTTTGCTTTCTCCTGCACCACCTCAATAAAACACACCTGTTTTTTGACAGTCTGTTAGTCCTGCTTCTTATTTAACTCTTTCTAGTGAATATTTATCATGTTTCTCGGGCGACTGAATCTCCCCAGCCTGCATTATTTATGCATTATCCGTTTTACGAAATCCGCTGCTTCCTCGTCATGTTCTGAGGAGTGGGTTATTGCAGCAACATGCGACTTCCTGTGTGAGTTTCCTCACTGCTGTACATTAAACGCTATACGCAGTGAATTCTTCAGAGTGGATACAGAGAGTCTGCATTCACTGGAGTGTATTTCGAGACGAGGCCGTTGAGTTCCGTCCTAAATGTCAAGAGTTTATCAGAAACAGCAGAGTATTTTCCATCACAGAGTTTGTGTTTGTCTCTCGTTCTGTATCTGCACTTCATCCTCTCCTGTGCGGTGTGGAACACTGCAGTTTCCATCAGTAAACAAGCTGTCTGTCTCTCTAGCTGTCTATAATCGTATCTCTACCTCAGTATGTCTCTGATCCGCACACGGGTCGGACGATTTGACCGTAACAAATCTCTCGTAACGATGCTCTTAGGACATTTCTACGATACATGATGCGTATCGCGATTTTTAGGTTAGGTTTCAATAAAAAACAATATTGAAGTGCTGCTTCTGTTCAGTTTCTAATAGTAAATAATAATAAAACGGTTATTATAAGATATTATGTCTCAGAAAAGTGTATTGTGGCATGAATTGATCTCCGTGTTGGTGCAGTATCCTCATATCGCCAGCCCTCTACACGCCTCGGTCTCTCCGTTAACTACGACAGATGCATTTACATAGCACTTTTCCTGCATGGAAGATGTAACTCAGTATTTTACAGTGAGGAGTTACTGATGTCAAAAAGCAGAGAAAAGAATTAAAAGAAAAATGACATTTGAATGTAAAAAAAAAAAAGAAATGCAAATCAAGGAAATATAATAAAAGACGCAAAAATTAAACCAGAAATGGCAATACAGCAAGCTAATGGAAGAAAAATATAATATATCTTGGTTGTCTTTACATATAACTGCAGTCAGGAGCACGCTCTTTTAGTGTTCTACACAGGAACTTCCCTCCAGAGCAACAACTGAAGAACCATTAAAGGTTCTAGATTTGACCTTCGCCTATGTGTAGCCGTCTGTCTGTTTGTGTCAGAAGGATTTTATGAGTGTTCTCACACTCTGGATGTAGAGCAATTCCCTTGAGCCGTAAATGAAACGTGTCCCCTCCAATTTTTTCCCCATGCAGTATTTGCATAACGGTGACTGTCTGGTCTCAGGGTTAATAAATGAAAAGTGATAATTCCCCAAAGAAAACAATTAAGAGCGCGAGATGGGTTTTCCGGCTGATGTTTCTCGGATCGAGCTGAATCATCTGAGATTCTTGCACTTATGTTAGTTTGTGCGCGCGTGCATGTGCATGTGTGTGTGTGTGTGTGTGTGTGTGTGTGTGTGTGTGTGTGTACTCCAGAGGGAGAGTTCTGACTCTGTGATTTGCATGAGTGTGTGAGTTCTCTCAGGAGAGTGACGTGCGAGTCTGAGACGCAGGTACAGCCCCGTGCCAATCTCTCAGGTTTGTATTTAAATCACTGAAACCACGCGTCACCTTTCCGTTTGCGTTTACTGTAAAGGGGAGTTTAATGAAGGCAGAGGTCACCCTCAGTATGCTCCCAACACACGTTAACAACAAAATCAGTGTGGGGTGTGAATGTCAGCTAACACTGATGTTTACACTTTACTGCCATCTCACCCTGAGAGAGAGAGAGAGAGAGAGAGAGAGAGAGACGTGTGAAATTAAACCACCAGCATGGGAGTCATTTAGCTTTCTATAGAAGCAGCTCTGACGGCGTTCTATTAAATTACAGGTTTATATTCATGCTATCATTTCTATAGTAACAGCTCATTCACAGGGACGTGTACAGCGCACGCTCCACTAATGATAAACAGACTAATAAACGTGTGTAATCAATGATGTGGTGACGTTTTCTGTAGTGTGTGTATCCTGTATGAAGGAGTCTCCAGTGTCAGCGCTGTGTAACGGTCAGAGGTCAAGCTGGAGCTGGAAGGTCTTCAGGACAGGAGTTCACACTTTACACAGTTTACACTTCTTGGAGAGAATAGAGAGGCTGGCGAGACTGTGTATAGCTGCTGTAACATAAGTGTTATAAAAGTATTAAATTGTAATTGTTGGCAAATTGCTGTGGTACACAGAAAGGGGAATAAATCTCTTGCTCAGAATTTTAAGCAGACGCCTGGTCTTAAAGGTACAGCACTGCAGAGTTTACTGCTCTTTCAGGTCAAAAGCTCCCTAAAACAATTCTGCTTTGTCATTTTGTCACCCTTTTATAATCATCACAATTCATATGTTTCAAATAAAATCGTCCATTTTTAAATGTAGTATCAAATGAAAATATTTTAAATACAGGCAAATATGTGATTAAACAGACAAGACTGAGATTCCGGCACGTCATGAGGAAATTAGTGAAAATAACTGTCTCAAAATTTATGTCCGTCATAATCTTGCTCGATATCATAGACACATATTGCCATAAGTGTGTATGTAGGTCAAAAATAAGTATTGACACCCTTTACTTAATATATTTGGCTTAGTAAGATGCCACTTGGACAGATTTTTGCATTACTGTTGAGTCCGGAGCACATCTCTGCTAGTCATGCTAGCATAAAAGCAAGTCATGCTAGGCATACAGCCATGCTAACGTGCTAAATGAGACACATAGTGCTGACACCTTTTACACAACACCCACATCAAACTCAGACTGACAGGAATTTAAACCCGTTTCTTGTTCTTTAGCTCTATAAATACAGTGTTGGAAATTAAGCTGGCTTCCTGGGGTTATGCTGACTAGCTAAATAGAAAAAGCTAAACAGCTAGCTAGCGTCGTAGTTAGCTATCTCTACATAAAATAAATCAATAGCTTTTCCAAAAAAGAAAAAAATAATAAAGTTTAGATATATGACATACTACTGACTTTAAAAAGTAGTTAAAACATTTTCTGCTTTAGCTTTTAACTAGCTCTTACAGTACAATTTGAATTTTATCCCACTAGTATGCATTTTGAATAGTTTTTACATTGTAATTTTCTTCTCTCTCGCGCGCTTCTAATGCTTATTTCTTCATTATCATTGACCTATTTTACTCTTTTTAATTTTCTTATGTTTTTTTGTTTTTTTTTTACTCTAAACCACTGAAAGATGCTGTATAAATAAACCCTACGTGTGAGAGAAACCATTTAATCATTGAGATGTCACTTTGTGATGATTTATATTTCTAGCTTCCGTTACTTGTTAGCTACGCTAGCATTGCACCATAAAATACTGTTTCCCTCTTTAGTTTTCCGCTGTGAAGCTAACATGGCTAACATTAAATGGAAGTCTGCAGGTCCGCTTCAGCGTGTGACACTGAATCTGTCAATCAGTATAGTTCATGTGTACTCGTTTTTAATGTCTGGCTTCCACGTGAAGGTCAAAAACTGTTTTTTAGAAAGGCATGACTGCGAGAAAACATCGCATCATTCATTCATCACGTTCAGATTCACAGAACACAACTGTTTGGTTTTTTTTCCACAAAGTGGCTCATATCTGGAATTTCGGCAGGCCAGATGACTCGGATGGGGGAATTTTTAGTGTTGCCGATCTTGAGTGTCTCATCCCCCACAGGAAATTCCAGCCTTTCTCAGCTGATTGAAGCCCAAGCACACACACACACACACTTCTCCACAGCCATAAAAAACACACACGACAAAGCCAGACTAGCTCCGGTTACAGCTCGCCCTCCTCCCTCCTCTCCACCACTTGCTCCAAGAAAAGAAGAAAGCGGAACAACATACTGCGCAATTATGGGGTTTTAATTTAGAAGAAACTTTTGGAATTTCCAACAGAATAAAACAAGATACACATCTGTACACACTTACACATATAAAAATAAATCTGTCTATACACAATATATTACAGTTTTATACAACAGCGCTGCAGGGGCAGAGCTCCAGTCCAGACACCAGGCATGAGCCGATTATCAGTCACACGATACACCACGATATTCAGCACACCACTTCGTCCCAGTGATCTTCCACATGTCCTTATTTTGGATATATTTACTTTGGAAGGGCCATGTGATCTTCGTGATACTACAGTAAAACCATGATATATTGTTTGACATTGATGATACTTAAACCCAGTATTGGCGCACGACTAAGCAACACATCTCCCGTCATCTCTCAACTTCTGTTTTCCCATTTGTTTACGACTCGGATCTTTTCTTCCTGCACATTTCCTCCGTGGTCTTCTGTCTGCGTGTTCGCGGCCCAGGGTCCCGTTTATCTTGGTATGACTTCCTGTAGCCTTTTATCCCATGTCTCATCTCGCAGGACCGGAAGCTTTTTTTTTTTAAATCATCTTCAACTCTCTGAACCACTGAAGCACTTCTCTACTCCTGCCCCATCATTTTAATGTCATCGTACTGTGGAAAGGAGGGAAAACTGGAGTTAGGAGCAGGAAAAGTGACAAACACACAGGAAATGGTGACTAGGTTTGTGTTCGTAGCATAATTCTCAGACTATAAAGCTTTTTCAATCCTGTCGGGACTCTGTTGGTCCCATAATGAAGGATATGATAGTGGCTGTATGATTTTATGTCATTGCCAAGTAAAAGTTCTGTAAATGTTAGAGTAACAGGACTACTGTAAATACCTTATCATGCTCATGCGGAACTTATAACAAAAATAATCACTTTACTGCAAACTTCTTAACACAAAACCATTACTGGCGATGTAGATATGGAGATCTGTAAAACACACACACCTCCTCGTCAGACTGCAGCTCATTGTCGTCGTCGCAGTCGTATTCGTCTTCGCTGTCCTCGCTCTCGCTCTCGCTCTCGGGCAGATCCCGCAGGTCCTGATCCGTGACGTCGTGCAGCACTTTCTGGATGTCGGTGTTCTGGCGTCCGTGCGTGAGATGATACGCCGAGTGGCCGCCGTACGTCAGGCTGTTCACGTCAGCGCCTTTGCTGATCAGGAGCTTCACCAGCTCGAGGTTCTGCAGGTCCACAGCTAGGTGGAGAGCCGTCCTGCCGTTACACTGCTCCTGAGAAGGCAAAAGACATTTACATGTTTTGTTTACATTTGTACTTTTTATTAAGCATCTTTCAGCTTTATTTTTTAATATTTACAGTTTGTGATTCCTAATTGTTCTGTTTTGTCAGTGTAGCACACTGATTTGCACTTTAATCATATGATTATATATTTCATATGTATATTATAATATATAGTATTATACATTAACGCTATTGTTGTTATCATCACTATTATGTTACCTGTTCGTTGATGTCTGCTCCAAAATAGATGAGGCTCTCCACCAATGAGAGAAAACCGTGTACAGCCACCACGTGGAAGCATTTCTGACCTGCAGAAAAACAAAATACAATTTTTCACTCAAAGTGATCATTTCACACAGTACGAAGTGAGTCGTGTTTGATCCGATTAATGCATTACGGTTAAGACCTCCACAGATTTTCATCTTAATGGAATGAGAACAGATGCAGTGATGAGGGAGAGGATGAAGCTCACCGCTGTAGTTGGGCGTCTGCAGGATGGAGGGCAGGTACTCCAAGCAGATTTGCGTGAGGAGACCGAAACATGTGAGCGATCCCGTCCTGCAGGCGATGTGCAGAGCCGTGTTGCCGTTGTTGTCCACTAACGTGGGGTCACAGCCGGCCTTCAGCAGACGCTCCACCACCAGAGGCTGCTCTGTGATCACGGCCAAGTGCAGCGCCGTCTGTGGAAAGATCCGGACTAGATCTTAACACATTTCCGTCAACTTTAGCCAAAAAAAAAACCCCAACAATAACTGCGGATGTTTTTGCTCCTGTACCTGTCTCTGGTAATTCTGTTTGCTCAGGAACGGGTGCCTGATGGACATTTCGATCATTTTCACTGCCATGTCTTGAGCTTCATGAATGATAGCCAGATGCAAATACCTGTGAGAAAGAAAACAAAGAATGATTAATGAGGGTAAAGATGGAATTTAATACTATACGCTTAATGCTGCACACGGCTCACTGGGGAAAAACAAGCAGTGACTTTTTTTTCTCTGCAGGCAGTGGTGTTTTTCCTAGAAGGGCCTTACTGGCAGACAGCCCGGGACTTTCCACACACACACACGCATGCACGCAAGCGCACACGCGCACACGCGCACACACACTGAGCCAAAGTACAAAACACTGTATAATGATCTTTCCTGCAGAGCTTGTGTGTGCACTGAATCTAAACACGTAACATGCATGTATTTATTTGTTTATGCAATTTATGCATGATATTATTAACAGCTTCGTCCTGCTACTTATTGCAATCAACAGAAAGGTCTTTAAACAGCTTAAACACTGCTTCACACCAAAAAACACCATCTGCATTGACTTAACACTCAGGTAGCACTCAGCCGAGCTGAACAAACACCTACGCGGTTTACTTAACACTGCCACTTTGCTCTGATTGATCTGCTGGTGTTAACTGCATATTTAAAGTGGGTGTTTAATACGACACTAACATTTATTTCCACAGTAACTGCAAATGTTGTATTCATTTGTTGTGTATGAACACTGGATTGCCTACCCACCAACACAAAGCTATGTACACATGAAACACTAAAGAGTGGTGAGTAGTGTTGAATGTGCACTCTGCTGACTGGGACTTTTCTCTCTGATCTAAGCTGTTTAACACCTATAATGTTGAATAAACTCCTACACTGACGCAAACAGAGCACGCGCAAATGTAATGAACACCGTGCGCTTTAATTCCGCACTGGGATACTTGCACATTTTAGGTGTTTATTCCACTGTGCGCGCGCACGACATGTTCATCCCTGAACAACACTTTGACCCTTTTGCATACAGCCATAATAATAATAACAATAACAATAATTAATAATAATAATAAGGGTCACCACGCACGTGTCTCCGTCTTCCGTGACCACGGTCCTCCAGTGCTCCTCGTGCGCTTCCTCTATATTCAGCCTCGCGAATTCGGCGGCCACGGGCTCCTCGCGCGCGCTACAGTAATCCTCCGGCTCGTCATCGCGCAGGGAGTCCAGCCCGCTGTCCAGCCGCTCGTCTATCACCGTCCCAGCTTTGTGCGCGCGACCTTCCGAAACGTAATCCATCGGGCTCGTGCCGGTGATGTTCCGATAAAGAGCCATTTTAAGAGTGTGTTTGTGTGTGTGCGTTTGTGTGTGAGGTGTGATCCGATCTGAGCCCGATCCGCTCGGGTGGAGGAGTGTTTAACCTCCGCGTGCACAGAGGAGGAGCTCCAGTCCGGGTGGGGGATTTCCAACACAAGCCTGCAGAGAGTTTATTGTAGTCTGATTGTCAGCAGTGTGTTCAGTTGGGCATGACTGAAGAGTGTGTGTGTGTGTGTGTGTGTGTTCCT
>JAQMYM010000005.1:20892066-20906329 GCA_030014255.1 Parauchenoglanis ngamensis
TGGGAGGAGGGGGGAGAGAGGGAGGGAGGGGGGAGAGAGAGGGAGAGAGGGAGGGGGGGAGGGAGTGGGAGGAGGGGGGAGAGAGGGAGGGAGGGGGGAGAGAGAGGGAGAGAGGTGGGGGAGAGGGAGGGGGAAGAGAGGGAGGGAGAGAGGGAGGGGAGAAGGAGAAGTTTGTCGTCCTGTGTTCGCGTGCTGAACAGTCTTTATCATGTTTACAGGTAAAAGAAAAAAACCCTACAAACACAAACACTCCCAAACTCGCACAGCTCTAACACACGCACTTCACTAAACAGCCTGCAGATGGCGACACACTCCAGTGTTTCTCTCTCAGTTTATTAAAAGTGCCTGCATACACATTTTTGCATACACGCTACTACACAGTGGTTGCACTTAACTTCTAACAGGAAAATAATCTGTATTTCCGTTCTTTAAATAAATCACAAACACCGTAGAATGTCCCTCCTTTCCTCCGTCTGTAGTCACCGGTCCTCAGCCCCATGGAGGAGGTCTTTTCCTCATAAGGTCGAAAGTCTGTGATCATCGTCCACAGATGGATGCTGCTTTCCTGGGCGTCTCAGCTGGAGATGGTGAGGCAGAGATCAGAGTCTGATCATCAGAAAGAGTCTGTTCATGGTGTGTAGAAAGACAGGACGTTATGTGTGACGTGGATGAGAACACGTGACAATAGGGGCAGATTAAACACTGCACGTGGGATTTCTTTTCTTTGCAAGATGTTCTGTTGTTGAGTAAATCATTAATGCTAACAGTGCTTGGTGTTACTGAGGTGATTTATGACTAGTTTTTCATGGAAGTGTATGGTGAGATGAAGGTGTGTGACTGAGGTACAGAAATGTGCTTGTTAGCAGTTGCTCAAAAGCTGTAAAGGGCAGTTGAACGGGTTTCTGCCTCTGCAGGAAGTCTAATGCTGCCATCACCACGTCACGCTTCTCCTCACACCCAGTTACAGGTTCATTACTGACGATTAAATCATGATCACTCAGCACTCAGAGCGAGTCAGCGACCGACCTGCTTTAAGATGAAGCCACAGTTCAACTCCGAGTCCAAGCTGTTATAAAGCCCTGATATATTTATCTCACAGAGCTGAATTTACCACCTCAACACCACAATCTTCCACTTTTACTGTAAAATGCCATTCAGACAAACCTATTTTCACATTTCACATGAAACCAGTCCATCACCTTTACTATGTCTATTTCACTTTCTGTTAAGCGTGTTTAAGATTATTAAATATTTCTCAATTGTTTGGATTTTTATTTGGTTGCTGTTCTTGTCATGTTCTGTTTTGGATGATAACAGACAAACAAAAATAAATGAATAGTTAAATTACATTTATTTAAAGCTATTGCATTATTAAAAATAATAAATAAAAACAGAATTAATAAATGAATGAATTAATGATCACATATGTATTAATTACTTTGTTTATGTATTGATTCATTGTTATTGATTTATGCAACAATGTAGCATGTTGTTTAATAACATGGTTAGATGTCTTCAGATTTGTTAGTATAGTTTTAACATAATTTCTCATAATTCCATCTCAAATCAATAAGTAATTAATGAGAATAAATAAGTCAACCATTTGAAATAATCAACCAAACAAACAACCAAACAAATAAATATTAATCACACGAAATAAGTTGAAACAAGCAATGATGTTTTTTTCTTTGTTTATTCAAGCAGTGATGGTGTGAAACAGCTTCAGTCATCTTAGTAGTTTTACTGCATTATTTGTCATGAATCTGCTGCAACAAAGAAAAGGAGACCTGCAGTAAGTAGCTGAGTCCACGGTGTTGAGCTCAGCGTGTCCACAGCGGGCAGTTCGGACGCTCAGTGCTGAGATTAATGTCCCGGGCCACGTCCCAAACCACAGAGCACAGCGGTGTGTATAATAGGATCCTGAATGGGGTGTTAAAGGGTCGAGTGCTTTTGTCTTCCCTCCTCCTGAACACAATAAAGCAGAACAGCAGCTCTGATCTCTTATCAGCATCCTCCATGCAGCTTCTCCCAGTACGCTGGTCCGAGCGCTACACAATTTTACCTTCCCGACACTTTAGTGAGCGCATTTGATGAACAGAAATGTGTTGACGTGTTCAGTGTGTCGTTTCAGTCTTTGGTTTTGTTCTTCAGCTTTAAAAATGGCTGCCAGTTAATGGAAGTTTTTATGCTTTTATCCACCAGTTTGGCATCTGTGTGTGTGTGTGTGTGTGTGTGTGTGTGAGAGAGAGAGAGAGTCATTCTTTGTTAGGATTGATTATTACACTTATTCTTTCTACAGTATTAAATATTTATTATATGTGAAGTGCAGTTTTGTGGTGAGTGGTGTTTTAGCCGTGTATGTAGCTCGCTCAATGACATTGGGACTCTGTGGACATTTTATTTTTTATACTTTATAGTCACAAAAACATGAGAGCACTCAGAGGATGTGACAACTCTGTGATTAGGGCTTTATGCTACTGATCAGGAGGTTGTGAGTTTAAATCCTGGTATTGCCAAAAGCTGCCACTGTTTAGTCCTCAAGCAAGATCTTTAACCCTCGGTTACACCTGTCACAACAACTTGTTTAAGACCTTCACTAAGAAACGTGGGAGAATTTTGGACCGATGGCCGCAGCGTATTACAGGAGGAGTGCAGAGGCTGTTCAGTGGGCTGCTCGGTCCTGATGATGATCAGACTCTGTCTTGAGATAAGCGACACTCACTCATGGGAAAAGAGGAAAACGATATTCCCATCAGTGGCCACACAGAGCGCACCGTTAAAGACGTGTGACACGGAGACGTGTCCTGAGTCCCCAGGGTCCTCCTGGCAATCTGTCAACAGCACTGATTCCATCTCTGAGCACAGACACACCCCAAAACCATCACACTGAGCCAAGTGCAACTGTAAATCCAGCACAGGAGAATACACCTTCATTTATAAAGCTCAGTTCCGAACCTGCGACTCTGCAGCTGCTGCTCAGTTCATAATCAATAACTAATATATATATATATGTATAATGAATAATTTTTAATAACTAACACAACTTTCGAAACTTTCGTTTCGATTTATTTATTTATTTGAAATGTTTTCCTGCATTTAATCTGTCTGTATTAAAATCATGAATCGGGAAAAATAATAAAATAAAGTAAGCAAACAAAGCAAAACTAGAATGACCTGAATGAGCAGATGTCGGACAGATGTGCTGCAGGTTAGCTGGACGTGGCAGCGACGCGAGCTGATCTCCACGAGCGGCCAATCAGTGATCTGATATGCTAATTAACACTGGCCACGCCTCCACTTTGCGGTCAGAGCTATGATTGGTCAGATATTTGGCATTGACAGTGACTTCGGGAAAAAAAATGTCCGTAGAATAAAAACAACAAACCGTCGCGTGAACGCGACAAAGACGGTTTTACAGCGAGAGCGCGTGAGGACCGATCAGATTTAGGCTGTGAAATCGAGCACTTTTAACGGAGAAAAGAAGATTGTACTGATAAAAAATAAACGCAAAACCTAAGATGCCCCGCGGGTTTTTGGTGAAACGGAGTAAACGCGCCTCGGGAGCTTCGTACCGGGTCCGACATGAGCGCGCGGAGGTGCAGAAATCAGACCCGCACGCGCTGAGGAGCGAGACATCGCGTGACCTGGTCAGAGCACCATGCACGGACGCCACAGCAGCACGCACTTTGCACGTGCAGCCGCCAGAACACTCTGCGCTCGCGCCCGGGCGAAGTGTCTTCCACAGCAGTATCAGTCATGATTATAACGATGATGACGACGATGATGAAGATGACCGCGGCGCTGGGGAGGACTGTCACAGACCCGCGGTGCCCCTGAGCGCGGGATTAAAGCGCTCCCCGTTCCCTCGGTGTCTGAGCTCCCCGGCAGCGGCGGAATCGTTCCCGGTGTCCTCCATCGAGCGCCTCCTCCTTTCCAGCCACGCAGACATCAAGTTTGCTCCCTACTCTTCATCATTTCAGCAGAACCTGAAGCCCGACACCAAGAGCAAGCCGCCGGTCAGGAAACCGAAAGTCGCCCGGAAGCTCACCTTTGAAGACGAGGTCACGACCTCTCCGGTGCTCGGACTGCGGATCAAGAAGGAGAGCCCCGAGACCGCGCCGTTACCGAGGGGCAAGAAGCCTCTGGGTGAGTTCATCTGTCAGCTCTGCAAGGAGGAGTACCCGGACCCGTTCTCCCTGGCGCAGCACCGGTGCTCGCGCATCGTCCGGGTGGAATACCGGTGTCCCGAGTGCGACAAGGTGTTCAGCTGTCCCGCCAATCTGGCCTCACACCGCCGCTGGCACAAACCGCGCGACTCTCAGGACGGGAAAAAGTCTCAGGCGCACGAGAAGGCGTCGGTGGAAGGGAAGGAGAACGCGACCGAGATGAGAGTCAAGCAGCAGCAGCAGCATCCTCATCCTCATCATCCTCAGCATCAGCTCCTGTTTTTCTCCGCCGAGAGCGCGCAGGGCGGCATGCCTCCTACCGCGGACACGCGCTGCGGTGCGGCGGAGAAGTGCTTTGATCTGCGCGCGAGCTCCAACGACGACGGCTCGAGGCTGTTTGATCGCCGCCCACACGACACGGACTCCATCACGCCTGGGTATCTGTGCGCGCGAGCAGGCGGAGGAAGAGGAGGAGGAGAGGAAGAAGAGGAAGAGTACGCGTGCCACTACTGCGCCAAGAAGTTCCGGAGGCACGCGTACCTGAGGAAACACCTCGCTGCCCACCAGAGCGTCCACGCGGCGGCGTACAAGCACGCGGAGAGCGCGCCGATCCCCTTCACGTGCCACCTGTGCGGCGCGCGCTTCCCCTCGGCGGAGGTGCGCGAGAAGCACAGGCTCTGGCACGCGCTCGCGGGACCGGGACCGGGCAAGACGGCGGGCGCGCTGATGCGAGCGGATCTCATGCTGCCTGCAAAACCGAGCCGGATGTGGGAAGTTCCGACCTGAAGTGTTCATCCTGCGGACAGTTTTCACGACATTTTACGGCAAGTGCTCGGGAGTAGCGAATAAAACATGGACGCGTGATAAAAAAGAAAAAAGAAAGAAAGAAAGAAAAAATAAGCAAACAAACAATTTTCATGGCCAGTGTATAAACCAGGACAAAAACAAACAGATTACACCAATAACAATAGAATTATTATTTTAAAAATTATATTAATGACGTGATTCAGTTTAGTAGCCTAAATTATTATTAGAATCGTAGAACTGTGACGTCACTAGCCTAAAGCAGATGAAACGGACGATTTCTCAAACAGGAGCTGTTTCAGGAGTTACAAGAAAGAATAAACCTGCTTTCATCTTCATCAGCCCAGCTTCTAACGGAACTTTCGTGTGGCTGTGGTGGAACCATCAAGTACCTTCAGTTCCTTTCGTGGATCTTTTACTGAGAAATGTGTGTGTAGTGAACATTTAACACTTTCTTCTAAAATCTAAGTGCAGTTCATTTCTGTAACTTCTGAAAAGTCGCTCTGTTCAGTTTTAAAGGTAGAAAAGATGCGAGTTGCACCGCAGTGACCGGGCAGAGTTCTGTTTAGTACCCTTTACCATGCTGTTACTGTAGCTTCACGTGCTTTGTGTTGGAAGTGTAATCCGTCATCCTCTCACGCTCGGACGCTTCCTCTAATGCCTCCTGAACATAAACTCCCGTGCATGAGAATGCTCAGCTTCACCTGCTTCTGAGAAAGAGGATGTTGCTATGGTAACTAAGGGTGGGTGATTCGCCAAAAAATATCAGAGCACATGCTTCTTGAAGGCTTTTCGACTTGACATGACGTGCATCACGATAGTCAGCTTTGCTAACTTCCAGCAATACAGTAACGCTGCTGTTCAAAATACTAATCAGTGTGTTCATTATTAATAAACAAATTCTATCGCTTTTCTATATTTATAAAGCGCATCTTAAAGATTTAGTACAAATATAAAAGCGTATTGTGGCGTAATGCATGATGATATTGATGGTGTATGGCCACGTCGCTCAGCCCTGAGGTTAACACAGACGATCCCACAGCGCACACGTTCACGCCGTCACGCGTTATTCATGCCAGCTTTCCGCTTGTGGAGTTTAGACATTAGCAGCTACGCTCGCATAACATAGCAACAACAAAAACTTTGAGTCGTGTCGTCACGTCACTCATCACACGTGCGTCACTCCGCTGTTGTAATCACCTGTAATCATACACAACGCTCTGATGAAGGACTTGCGTAAGTTACATAGTGTAATGATGTGTTTTTACATCCTATCAAATAAACCCCGCCCGAATTCATGCTGATGTCACAACACATGGCTCGACTCATATCAGCTGGTTAATTAATGAAGTCAGACACGATTAAAACATTAAAACGGTTTTAGATCATGTTATTGTTTTGTTCGTCACCGCCATCTTGAATCCTAACTGATGCTAACGCCGTGCAGCTTCATCCCAAATATCACGTGAAAGATGTTCCCCAATATAGCCTTTATAATACTTTACACTTTTTCTGGCTACGTCCAGAATTATGTAACATACTAAACAGCATGCATCACGGGTTTCCATGGTTACCGCGGTTAGTACGTTGATACCGTGCGGTTTGTGACATCATCATGCTAGCTAAGACTGATGTGTATGTAAAGCACTTCAGCGTGTTGTGATTATGATTTTTTTTAAGTCTCATGTTCTGATGTTTTGAGATTTGGATCTGCATCAGGCTACAGACTGGAGCAGACGCGAGCTTTTAGTATAAAAACTGGTTTAATAACATTAATGACATGACGTTATTTTCTATTAGTAGTGAGTAAGATTCAGTAAAACACGTCGAACATGTCAGTGAATTTAGTTCCCATGGAAAGTTAACGTCGATGTGCTTTCGCTCTGGCTCGTGTTTAAATGTGCGTTTGTGATTTTATTTGTTTTTGTGTGTATCGTCTGAAGAGAGGCTGTATAAGATTCAACAGTGAGAAAACAAACAGAATTCCTAATAAAGAGTGAGATTATATGAAATGAATCAGTGTGGAGCATTTCTCTTTTCACTGCTTTTTTTTTATTCATAACAATTGTGGTTTATTTTCCAAAATAGACATTACAGTGAATTAATATAAGAAAAAAGAGTTTTATACCACAAACATCTAGAATTACAACATACAGCTTTTTCATTTAAGGAGTAACAAGGGTGTGTGTGTGTGTGTGTGTGTGTGTGTGTGTGTGTGTGTGTGTGTGATTAGAAATGTTCGTTCTTTTCTAGTGAAATATTTTCAGTAAACACTGGTGTAGTGGTAGGAGAAAAGGGGGCGTGTCTAATTAGCATAATCAATCACAGAACATTGTTCCTGCACCGGTTTAGATGTCACATGATTTATTATTTAAAATAAAGAACAGAACAATTTTACATCCTGAGTGAAGAAAGGAGCTTCAAGAAAACCGATCAGAAACCAGACCACACCTGACACGGTGTTCCTTCTCATGCAACTACTACACAACTACACAACTACACAACTACACAACTACACAACTACACAACTACACAACTACACAACTACACAACTACAACTGGCCCCAATTCACTGACTGGAAAAACAAAGCTTCTAATTGTTTTCCTTTTTCTTTTTACCTAGCTTTTATTTTTTGAGTTATTTCAGTGCCATTATTATTTATTTGTTTTCATGTTATTCTCATGAAAACCTAAAAACCTTCATATATTTTTGGAATTTTTAAAACGAGTATTATGGGTTTTTTTTTCTTTGTCACTGCTAATATGAATTATTTCACTTTTTTTTGCCAGTTTACTGTTTTTAGATTTTTGACATTTGTCTTATTTCTGTAAAGCACCTAAAAATATTAATTATTAGAAGCAAACACTTTTAAAATAATAATAATAATAATAAAACACAGACAGGCTGGTGTACGTGAGAACACTTTTTATTTGTGTTTAGTTGCACGTTTGAGATTCCTCTTTACAAACTTCTCGGTGTGTGTGTGTGTGTGTGTAGTTCGCATACTGCATGCAGTTAGCACGTGCATCATGCAGCGATCTCGCTCAACGGTAACGTGCACCAGCCCCTCACACGTCCACGTTCCAGCGTGCACACGTTTCAGTTTTCTGATATAATCTCGCATCTGGAGCCTGTGTGGAAAATAATCAGGCTTTTGGGACGTGTCGCATTTACAGCACAAACATTCTATAAAAACCCGTTTCCCTCCCTCCCCTCTGACCCAAACACACACACACACACACACACGCCGGAGTCCTGCACACTGCCGCAGAACCTCACACTCCTCCTGCTCCAGACCGGGAAAGTGATGTATTTACATTTTAGATCAATTTTTTTTTTACCTTTAAACCTGATGAAACTGATTTAGGGGCGGGGCTAAATATGAGCTGGCGTTGTGATGTCACAAAATAACCTACATAATCTCCAATCACATCTAGCACACAAATTACCACAACAACCATGCTTCCCAGGAGTGGGAATACATCGTTACCATGACAACATGTGTGCTACGCTTGCTAAGCTAGCTAATGTTGGTGAGGAGTCATCATAGTAGTGATATATTCCCACTCATGATTAACGTGAGCGAGTTTACTAGCTTATCAGATCGCTAACTGGCTAACAGCTGTTAGAAATGTCAGGAGGATGCGGGGGGCGTTCCCAGATTTGCATATGCATGCATATTTAGAGATTGTGGAGGAAGAAAGGTGCCGAGAGGGTCCTGATTTCTGAAGAGGTAAAAAATATTTCACTGTTTAAAAAATGATACTTTCAGGAAAGAAAAACAAAAGAAAAATATTAAAAAAAAAAAAAAAGTCTTAAAAAACAGCTTTAAAATCAGTGTTAATCCGTGTGAGTCTAAAAGGGAGCACTTACTTTTGGAGAGCACTTGCTCCAGCGTGTGTCCAGGACTCTGACATGTCGGTCTCTGGTTTGGTCTCGTTTATCTTTAGCTCCAGAGTTTAACTCGGACATCGTGATGCCGTCGGATTTAACTCCGAATTTTTGTAAAAAATAATTAGCTGACGTGTGTAAACGTGTGTATCAGCGTGTGAGAACGTGCCGGCCAACACGTCCATATGAAAATAAGGGCCTTGTGTAGCGAGCCACCTCCTGGCTGCAGTGTGTGTATGTGTGTGTGTGTGTGTGTGTGTGTGTGTGTGTGTGTGTGTGTGGATTCGACAGAGGGATGAAGTTTCGGCAGCGAGCTCGAGGCTCGTGTTGTTTTTTTTGTTTTGTTTCTTTTCGGCTGCTTTAAACACTGTTAAATACGCACACAGACCAGACGCTGCGCAGCCACTATACACATCTGCTGAACACGCAGAGATATTCTCACATTTATATTTATATACAAACACACACGCATGTCAGTATTAGGAGTGAAATAAACACACACACACACACACACACACACACACACAAACAGTGCTTCTGTAGAAAAGAGAAACACAATCTAATCAAATGAAGGCGCTCAGATTCTCCTACAAAAACACTCGAGGAGCAAAAGCGTTTACGTATTTCAGCTTCGCCGCAGCTGCGACGCTAATGTAGCTAAACGCGACGCTAACGTAGCGAAACGCGACAGAAGCCTCCAGTTTAGTGTGAATTTTAAATCAGTTTTAATTTTCTACTCCGTTCTCTCTGATGTTTTAAGCTCATTAATGTTATTATGAAAAGGAACAGAATGAAGTTAAATCTAAAGGATTCTGACCTCATGATACTGGGACTTTATTTTCCCCAAAACCTGCAGAAAGAACGAGGAGATGTCGCAGTGGGAGGAGTCTCACACACACACACACACACACACACACACACACACACGCTGAACTGGAGGCCATGCGTTTCCATTAGCTGTTAGCAGCATTAGCCTGGCAGCGCCGGTGTCGCCCCCTGATGGAGAACGTCTGAGGTAAAGAAGACTTCGTATGAGAGGAGTATAAAGAACAGCAGGGCATCATGAACAGATGAAAACATTAATGTGATGAAAGAAAAAAGGACTAATGTAACAGGAGGAAGTGTTTCATTTCCCACAGAGAAGTCCACTTCATTTCTCCGGCGTACTGAGTTATTAAACACGTCAGTAACACGTGAAGCTGACGTTTCGTGTTGAGTGCGATCAGTCGGGGATCAGCAGCACGTTTAATCGGGTCTAATCTCAGTAACACGGCCGCGCTAGATCAGAAACGACATCGGAACAGACGCACGGGCGTTACACTGACACGTCACCACCGCTATCACCGTTACCATGGCGTCACGTTCCCCAGCAACCTTTCCTCAGAAACAATGATTTCAGAATTTAGCAAAATATCACGACATATCGTACAAACACTAATCAGGACTTGACAGTGTGCGTGCACGTGCGCGTGTGTGTGTGTGTGTGTGTGTGTGAGAGAGCAGTGCAGTGTATATTTTTCAGTGCTCAATGTGCTGTGTGTGTGCGCGTGTGCGTGCGCGCTCAGGTCTTGTTGGCCGATCCTGACGAGCGCCGCAGCTTCATGGACACGCGGCTCTTGCTGGCGCGAGGAGAGATGGGCGATGATAAATCAGCCGTGTCCAGCGGCACACTCGGGTTCTCACACAGCGGGTTCTCCAGGCAGGAACCTGTGGAAGAGTACAGCGATGAGAACAGTGTACAGTGGCTCGTGTAAACACACAGCAGCACTGACGCTCTTCAGCTCACGCTGGAGTTTTGAGAATTACAACATGGCCACTTCCTGACCTTTGACCTCCAGCAGGCAGCTAAACTCACTGAACTAAACGCTTTCACACATTTAAAGGTGCAGTAGGTGATTTTTGTCATTTCTTGTTAGTATGAATGACGTAACATTTATAAAAATAAAAAGTGCATTAAAATAAATGGTTTAAGCTATGACATGACTGAGAAAAGCTGTTGCGGAAACAGGAATATCACCTACTGCACCTTTAAACACCTCACACAGGTGTAATGTGTCTGAGATGCAATCAAGTGTGTATTAGTGATAATAACTGAAATAAATTATATTTAAAAAACTAACTAGTGTGTGAGGATTCTAATGTGTGATGAAAAAAAACTGCTGTATGATAAACACACCAACCTCAGCACAGATAAAAGGGGAGGAGCCAATAATAATAATAATAATAATAATAATAATAATAATAAAATAAGGAGAAATATTTCTATACTTGATGCATTAGTTTTACAACCTCAGGCTGATAAACGCAGAGTTTAAAACACACACACACGAGCTGTAGTTACACACTGTGATGTTAAAGTGCAAGTCCATGCGACAGAACAGACGTGGGTTTAGTGTGTGTGAGTGTGTGTGTGTGTGTGTGTGTGTGTGTGTAAAATGTTACACATGCATGAGACAAGATGAAGTGAACACTACACATCTCACTGAACAGAGTGTGTGTGTGTGTGTGTGTGTGTGTGTGTGCGCGCTGCAGTCTTACCTTTAGATACACAAGAGTGTATGATTATCATCTAAAGGAGAAACACAACAGAAAAGCAAAAAAATGGAAGAGAAATAAAAAAGAAAGAAAAACAAAAAAGCAGAATAATGACCATTTGGGGTTTAGAGATGTTCAGGATGAGAAGATCTCCACCTCAGCACCTGATGAGGAGTTTGTCTAAAACGGGGCGTGTCTCAGTGAGACGCTGCACTCAGCTGCGCGGGAGTAGGTGTCCGAGCTCGATATTAAAATGAATGAAGTGTAGAATAACAGAGTGCAGGGCCGCGTGCTGCTCTATACGCTGCTGATTAACCAGTGTGGAAGCCGTTGTGTTCAGTTAAACCCGTGATTAATGTGGTGATGACCGCCAGCACACACACACCGTCTGCACCTGCGCACACACACACTGTCTGCACCTGCGCGCGCACACACTGTCTGCACCCGCGCGCACACACACTGGAGACTAACTCCACACGCTTCGTCACAGAGCAGCGCAACACACTCACAGGGAAGCGCTATCTGCCCTCTTCCACATACCTGAGCTCACAGATGCCGGTATTGCTGTGATTGACAAGGGAGAGAGAGGATGCCCCACCCCCCCGGGGAGCACTGCCAATTTTGCTCTATTTGTCTTACTAATAAATCATCATGACTCTGATATATCGGCCCGGCCCTGATCCAACACCTTACAGGTCTGAAGTGTGAGATCTTCACTGCCTGAACAATCAAACAGTGTAATAGAGCAAGTGCATCCGTACGCACGCACACGCACATGCGCACGCACATGCGCATGCACACGCACGCACGCACACGCACACACACGCGCACACACGCACAGAAGCATGCATTCAGTTGATGAACTACATTTGAAACTTTACTCATCCTCCTCTTTGGATCTTAGAAAAGTGGACCATTAATCCTGGACGCTCCCGATATACTGCATATACACGCAGTATAAGAGTATAGTATATTTTCCGAGGACTGAGTAATACAGTTCCAAATGTTAGCTATCTGCTTTTTCAATCGAAAATGAAAAATGTTGCTAACGAAGTATAAGCAACCAATCAGAATGCTAACCGCTAACACATGCTAACTGGTTGCTACTACGTTTATATACACTGTTAGCTACATTATCATTTTTGATACAGCTGTTCTGTGACATCACTTCCTGCTTCTGAGAGAAAGCAAAAAGGGAGATGAAAACAAAATTATAATTATCTAATATCTAAATAATATCAACTGAAATGAGTGTTTGGGCTGGAGATGGCTAGATCTGTGTGTGTGTGTGTGTGTGTAAGTGTAAGCAGTGAGACAGATGGTGACCAAGTAAACTGTGATAGGCTGAGAGTGGAATAATGGCTCACCTGATTCACCAGGAGGCTGGTGGAAGGGGGCGGGGCTAAACATACGCGCTGCGTAGTCCTCAAACGTGCTCAACTCCACATGGTGCTGCACAATTGACTCCAGATACCGCGCCCGCTCCTCATAACTGATCGCACAGGTCAAAGGTCAAAACAGCAGCGTGACTGACACACACACACAAATAATAATAATAATCAGCATGACTGATTTTCAGTTAGAGGTCAATGCTGATAATGTAACAGCACCTATCACAGTAGAACATGGACTGTGTGTGTGTGTGTGTGTGTGTGTGTGTGTGTGTGTGTTCGGCTGCTCCTGTCTCTGTAATTATGTTAGCAAGAATAATGGCAGAGTGAAAATGGAGGCGATCGGATTACAGCCACAGAGCTCGGGAATAAAACACACCGAGGTTGTGTTAATGTGCAAAACACGACTGTCACTGCACATGCTAGGCGCACGCACACACACACACACACACACACACACACACACACCATGTTAAACAGTGTCTTAAAATAAAGGTCAGTCTGCTCTATTCTACATCCAGCACTCTGTGTTTCCTAGCTGAGACAAAGCTTCCAGGGTTACCATGACAACGAAAGAGAGACAGGGAAAGAGAAAGACAGACAGAAAGAAGTCACCAGTTGGAGTAAAGAAGTGAAATTGGGGATCAGAGGAATATTTCAGGTTCTGGCACCTCACACTGCGTCTAACCCTGAGAAGCTGTGATTTTGTCTGTGCGCGCGCGTGTGTGTGTGTGTGTGTGTGTGTGTGCGCGTGTGTGCGCGTGTGTATGCACTCCATGGGCTGCCTGTCTCTCTCACTCACCCAGTGGCAGGAAGAGGCTCAGCTGGAAACGGGAAAAGGCAAGTGCAGATCAGCAGGAGAGTGCAACACACACATTAAAAAAAAGCATAAATGAATGAGATTAGAGTAAGAAACATCAGCAACTTTAAATAAAGTTTACCGAGTGTGGAGTGGGACACGTCTGAGACACGTCTGAGACACGTCTGAGACACGTCTGAGACACGTCTGAGACACGTTCCAGTTTAAACAGGGTTAAAATTTAAGGGGAAATGAACACAGCAGACAAGTGAGTGGCTCTCAGAGGAGAAACGTGTTACAGTGTGATTAAAGACAAGTGCAGTCACTCTTACACACACACCCACCCACACGTGCGCACGCACACATACACACACACACACGCACATGTACACACACACAAAATCTTCCAGACTATCAGGATTGACACTGTTGCTGTACTCCGGGGATAAACACACCTAAACTTTGTTTTAGGACTTACTATTTTATAAAGCAACACGTTTTAATTCTGTACTACAGGAATGAAAATCTAAGAGTACTCAGTACTGTTCAAACGGAATCAGTTTCCGTGTGTGTTCGGTAGTGTAGTGGAGGAGGTGAGCGTGTGTTCGGTAGTGTAGTGGAGGAGGTGAGCGTGTGTTCGGTAGTGTAGTGGAGGAGGTGAGCGTGTGTTCGGTAG
>JAQMYM010000005.1:20974684-20986777 GCA_030014255.1 Parauchenoglanis ngamensis
TAATTACAGCATTTATAATTAGTGATACATTTAGCACAAAACACTTTATACTAATGTATGTTAATATAACACACTCTGTGTGTGTGTGTGTGTGTGTGTGTGTGTAGCTGGTACACCCTTCAGTTGATTATTTTCCTCTAACAGCACATCCTGAAGTGTTTATTCTCTTACAATACAGCAATTTACCAACTATTACAATGCTTTATTTATTAAAGAACAACACTTCATACTTTCTATCTGTTTATAGTTACATTTACTGTTCCAAGAAACCGGTTACTTCCTGTTCTCACGTACGTTATAGCAGCGATAAACAGTCATTCCCTCACCAGCCTCTCTTTACTGTAAAGTTAATAAAACTAAATAAATTGCAAAAAAAGTGTAAACTCCTCTGTCCTGAGGATGTGGAACCCTTCAGCCCTCACACTGGAGACTCCTTCACACAGGACACACACACACACACACACACACACACACATATTCCTCCTTACAGAAAACTGCACGAGATCCACAAGTACACACATTTTAATCCATTTATGTGGCGTGTGCGCTGTACACATCCCTGTGTATGAGCTGTTACTATGGAAACAATAACGTATCAGAGAGAGTGCATTAATATAAAACTGCACTGCTGTCAGGGCCGCTGTTATAGAGAATTAATCACCACCTTCTGACCAATCAGAGTGCAGGATTCAGCAGCGCCGTGGGATAAAGTAAGATAAAATATAACAGTAGTAATAATCGGTGATTTTGGATATAATAACCTATTAATCAATGTTTACTGATTACTAACATGTTACTTGATAGGTGTGTGTTAATGTAGTTAAATGATGTTGACTTGTAATTTAGAAAACAATATTTATCACCACTGATCTCCACTGATTATTATCTAAAACATGCTGTAAATTAATTCATGCTAATTAATGTAGACTTGTGTGTAATGATGTTTACTAAAGCAGAAGGTGGTGTTTGTTAAAGGAAGCAGGGCGTAAAGCGTTTACAAATCTGAGCCATGCACTTCACACTTCATTTTTAATTGTTCCACTTTATAGAAATTTTTTTTAAAAACTGAAAGGTCTCATTTTTGAGATGAAGAGTGCATCGGGGCTGAAGGTCTGAATCTGCAGACTCATCACTGTGATGACAGACAGTTTGGGTTTCCTGATCTTGGTCAGAGGAAATGCACTCCTACGCCACACACGCCACCTGCTATAAATCTCAGAGCCGTGTGTGCAGCAGGTAGCAGACAGAACCACGACGAGCCGAGAGAACCCGAACAACAGGGCGAAAAAAATGGCTTTAAACATCACGCTCTTAATGGTGAGTTCTTTTAAAATGAGAGTGAATGAAGAATCTTTAATTCTTTATTCAAATCTCACTTTGGTCTTTATTGCATAGAAAAAAAAGGTTCTTTAGGGTTCCTGATGGAACCTTTAGAGGTGCTAGATAGAGCTGCTTTTTTTCTGCGCAATCAAATGCTTTTTAAAAATGCTTTCCAAAAGTGATGGTGGGTTCTCTGTCTGAGATGGAAGCTAAAATCCTCAGCCACACAAAGCTGAACCCAGATTTCAGTGATGGTTATTTACATGCAATTCACACAATTTATGGAATTAGAGTTCCATTTGCGACCCAAAACAATGTTTAGTCATTTTTTAAAAAAGATTTCAGTAGTTGTAGAGTTCAGTAGTTTTTCTTCATTTTTTTGACACTAACATGTTGAACCCCAAAAGCAATGTGGGTTCCTGGGAGAACCGCTTTCACAAATGGATAAAAACTCGGTTCAGATCTGTCCAAAGTAAAGTCTTTTTTTAATCGCATCGCTCTGGTTCTCCTGATGCGCAGATGAGCTGCCTCTTAGTAAAATGTGCACATTAAAGCTGGTGTAGTGAATGAAGATTATAATTTTTTGTCTCCACAGCTGCCATGTATGATGATGGTGATGATGATGATGATGGTCACTCAGGCTGCTCCTCAGAAGCCGCAGTTAAAAGCCAGCGCGCATCACAGGCCAGAAACTCAAGACGATTCTCCGAAATATTACATCATCAACCTGGAACATGATATCAAGCCAGCGTCGCACACCGTCCGGCCCATTAACAACGACTCCATCTCACCCTGGGAATACATGTAAAAACACACACACACACACACACACACACACACACACACACACACACACACATCAAGGGTAAAATGAGCTCTAATGGCAGAGCGTTTTAAATGATCGTAAATGTGTGCATTGTTGCCTTAAACTTTAACGTGCGTGTTTGTGTGCGTGTGTGTGTGTGTGTGTGCGTGTTTGTGTGTGCATGTGTGTGTGCGTGTGTGTGTGTGTGTGTGTGTGTGTGTGTGTAATGTAAACTATCTGTGAATAAGCATTTGGAATCTTCATCAAGCCGCCACATGCTAGCGAGCCATGTTCATAATAATTATTTCACAATTTCAAAATTTCAAAGCAAGTTTGGTTCCTCTGGACGGCGTGGTGAAGCTCAGAGCTGCTGTATTGTTAGCTTTCTACAGTTAGCAGTTAGCCAGCTAGCAAGGCCAAATTACAGCAGCTACTTACTGTATATTAAACCACAGGAGCAGGTAAAAAGAAAAGACAAACAAATAGCACACTTTGTTATGATCATGATGCTTTAAAAAAAAAATGTTTTGAATTTTTACTATAAATTTAGCAGGCTAACATGCTAACATGCGAGCCAAAAAGGTCACATTATATTAGCTAGTTATACTAAAATGTGGGTGGAAAAATGAAACATTCTGACATTAACCATGTAAAGTGAATAAAAGGAAACAAGTCGTATAGACGATGCGATGCGTTTACGCTTTCGATTGTGTTTTTAATGAATTTGAAAGAAAGTGCACAACAAAAGTCAGTTTACCTCTAACAGTTACTCCTCGTTTATATTTGCATATTTTATTGTAAATGTAAACCGAGATACTTATATACTTAAAGAAATAATTAAATCATTTTACAGTATTTACACTTATATGCTATCCTAGACCTGTTATAAATTCTACTTATTTATTTGTTTGTTTGTTTGTTTGTTTGTTGGACTTTTTGCAGCATGACGACCGATCCGAATCGGATTCCGCCTCAGCTCCACGAGGCCCGGTGTCTCCTGACCGGATGTTTAAACTGGAAAGGGGAGGAGATCCTGGACCTGGAGTCCAGACGGATTTTCCGGCAGGTTCCGGTCCTGCAGCGAGTCCGCAGAGACGACAAAAACTACTACTTCAGACTGGAATATAAAACCATCGCAGTGGGATGCACGTGCGTCCGGCCGTACGTCGAGCAGATCCAAGGCTGAAGTTTCTGTGGATTTATAATATTGACTCTCATTATTATTATTATTAATTTTATTATTATTTATGTATAACCTGCTTACATTTGATGAGATTTAATTGTATTTATTAGTTTAACTTTGTGCAGGTTTTCCAGAACGAGTGTTAGATGTGTTATTTATTCACTGAAGATGTGCTTGAGGATGGAAAGTGAATTAAATTAATTTATTAAACAAACGAACCGGTGGTGTTATTTCTTTTGTGGTTCTAGTGTTAAACAGCAGGGCTTGGTGGTTACTTGATGTTGGAATGTCCAATGCTGTGTTTTACCCATAATGCACTGCAAATGAGTGAATACACACTTCAGATGAGTTTTTAATGAAATAAACTGGGCTTGGAGAAATCATTAACTAGTCTAATAGCCGCTCCCAGCTAGCGTCTGCAAAAGCTTCACATCTATCAGACAGAGAGGTTCCTCAGGGTTCTGCTGTAGGCCCGATATTATTCTCTGTTTAAATCCAGTCCATGATGATGTCATGATTCTCTTCTACACTGATGGTACATGATTATATTCATCAGCTTATGAACAAGTCATAAAACATCCTCCTAATAAATTCAGATTTTCTGTAGAACCTCAAGCAGTTTAGAACGTTGGTGTAACCCTGGATGCTGATTTATCACCTGGCTCACAGGTAAGAAACATCGCTATGACTGCGTTATCATGATAAGAAATACATTAACGCTACATGATGCTGAGAAACGTTTTAGCGTTATAAGCTGGACATTCGTGACGTCCTGATCAGAAACGGAAGCTCAGAGCTCACCAGAGTTCCACCTCACGGCTCCGAGCCGAACGCGGCGTCCCGCTCATGGCGTTCAGAGCGTCTCTCGCTGATCTCCTGAAGCCGAATCAATACTTAAGCGGAGTTGCAGTCGTGGTTTCTGTTTCTCTGATCACTGTGACAGGATGCATGTTAAGCTCATCAGATTATTCCTAAATAATGAACACTGCGTTCACACTAGTGAGTGACAAATGGCGTGTAGTTCGTCTCTTGTGGGCGTGGCCTGTTCAGAACTGGCAGTAAATTTAAAAATGGCTAAACTATCGCCCACTGTACGAAGTTTTTTGTTTACATGTTACGTGCTCAGCTATGTACTGTCTTATGTGCTCAGGTTAGATTAGCAAAGCGAGCTAACTGTGCTAGCTACGTACATCCTTCCGTGCTTTATCCTTCTTCCTTACGTCTCTGTACGTGTTTAATAAGAGGTGCAGTATGACAGGAGAAGAGGAAGCTTTTCTAAGCAACTAATTGCAGTTAGGAACTGCAGAAATGTCAGACCAGGCGTGTGACAGGATCGGGCAGGTATGGTCAGGATTTTTTGCCCTGCCATGTTATATTTAATCTGCGTAGACTTGAGACATTCTCAGTTTAAAGGTCTCTGAAGTCGCAGCTGTCCGTTAAACACATACGTAACTCTCGTGTGTCACGTTTATCGCTCGCTGGCGTGAACGTGCGGTTCTGTATCCGGCATGATCGATCATGGTGAGAGTTATCACAACATTTTAAGTGTTGGCTGAGTGGATGAAAAAAGAAAAACTTAAGCCGTAGCACACAGCAGGTCTTTAATGCCCTTCGCATCTAAAATATATTACAATTTCTGTACAGCAAAATGGAACAGCCAAATCAGAAACCAGCTGATCATGGAGGCGTTGGAACATATTCACAGCAAGGAGGAGGGTTCGAGGTCTCGCTTTAATAAAACAGGCACAAGAAAGTCCAGAAACACACACACACACTCATACACACACTCACACTCGCACACACTCAGTTTTGGCACAGTTGGCTCCTTGTATTAAATTAGCGCTGCTCCTGTGTCCGACTCTGCTGGAAAACCCGTCACTCTGCTTCTCGTCTCACAAAAAAACGGCCGCAAAAGCCTTCGTAACGATAGAAACATCACAACGCTGTGTGATTTTCGCTTTTTTGTTTGTTTGTTTTCCCCAAAAAGCTAACAAAGCTCACGGCTTTATCGTATTCAGTCCTTTGGTGAGCGGGATCCCAAAAAGTTCAGATGACCTCAAGGCACCTGGAACATAAAGGCCAGAGACACCGAGGTTAGGAGCAGGACCACGCAACACACACACACACACACACACACACACACACAAAAAAAACACACGCACACACACGGAAACGGAGTTTTTCACACTTTATCAGGTCATGCAAGCATTAAAACAAACAGGAATTAGCACCTCGTTTCACACGTTTCCTCTGATGTCTAGCCGTTATTTTATTTTACATTTTTTTCCCCCTACACAATAAACTGAAAATGCTAAAGCACACCAAGTGTGGCTACACAAACTACAAGTTTACGTTCTAACATCATCACAGAGACACATCACAGCTCTGTAAGTTTAAAGACATGCAAAACATCCAAAGTGACGAGGAAATTAAAGACGTGCCACTGAGCTAACGAGCGTTTTCTTCTTTCAGGGTATATTTAGCTTTCTAGCACACAAATCTCACGCTGAAGTGCAGACACGAACTCCAAATCACACAGTTCTGTTCCCTACACAGCGATTATTACATCACAACATCTACCATCAGGCCAGATTCCCCCGTGTGACAACTGAAATAAATAAAACTGAAACAGCACAGTGTTTTTGTGTCCTACTCCCAGTCCACCTCAATCTGCGCTTTCGTTTTCCTCACCTCCTCAGCGTGTTTCTCCTGCAAGACACAAAACAACAACAGACAAAAACCTGTTAAATATCACGTCACACACACACACACTGCACTGAGGTAAACAGTGAGCGCATTAGCATTATTAGCAATGAAGCAAATCTACACGAAGGCCAACACGGTCCAGAACGAGAACAAGTTCAAATGCTAAGTGACTTTAGCATGACTGGGATGCTAAGTGTCATCTGAAATGCCAAATGATTTAGCGAGATTTGAAATGCTAGCTCATACTGATATGATTTAAGATGCTAGCAAAGTCAGTCATGTGAACTTTAGTTAGTGAACGTTAGCGCATGCTAGTGTTAGTGAATGTTAGCGAATGTCAGTGTTAGCGAACGTTAGCGCATGCTAGTGTTGTGGACGTTAGCGTTGGTGCCTCACCTTCTCCTGCAGGCGCTCGAGCATGGCCGCAATGTGAGCTTCTCTGTTCTCCTTGTTGATCTCCATCCTCTGCTCCAGCTTCTCTTTGGCCATTTTGATGAAGTTGTTGTGTTCCTCCATGGCTTTCTGAGCCACTTCGCGCTCGTGCTCTCGCTTTTCAGCCAAATGTTTCAGAAGTTCGGCCTCCTGACCCTGAAACACACAGAAGCAACATAAAGCTAAGATTAGGGTTGATAATTAGCTAATTATTGCTAATGTTTTCACCGTTACACTTCATTCAGGTGCTAACACTGCTAAATATTAACAAATAGTAATGAGTTCTGGATTCTGATTGGACAGAAAATGCTTCTATAGCAGCAACTCTGACAATAGTGCAGCTGCAGCTCTTATAGAAAATTAATCAACACTTTCTGACAGATCAGAACCCAGGACTCATCGAGGCGGTGGTGTAATCCTGAGTAAGGACGATGTCTCACCTTCCTTCTCTCCTCTGCAGCGTCCAGCTTTTTCTGGATCTCCTCCAGCGAGGGGTCTCTGCGGGGCGGGATGGTGGGATTAAACTCTCTCTGACCGTCGAACGATGGCGGCCTCAGGATGACCTCGAAGGCCTGACCTGAGGAACGCTTGTTCAGCTCGATCACCTCCATGTCTTTGATAAGACACAGGTTCAGATCCACCACACCTGCACAGAAATACCGCACACATCACCCCTTAATGATGATGACAATAATAATAATAATAATAAGTAGGAGAAGAAGAAGATTTATATATACGATATATATAGCCACAAGCAGCGATCTGCAAGGTCCAAGGACTTTCACAAATCGATCAAATCCCATAGATGATCATAATGTTGCTGTTTTGTGCTCAGTGTTAGCCACGTGATGCACGCTGAAATCTGTGTTTGTATTTATAGCCATCTACATTTTTCAAGCCAATATAAGGAGAAATTATTAATGGGAAATCTTTTCTTTCTCCAGATGATTGTGGGCGTGTACAGAACACCCTTACAGCAGCTGAACCCCCTAACTGTCCTGAGGGGCGTGGCCTAATATTCTAATATTCTAATGAGAACGCTGTATAGACATCTCTTTGTTTGAGACAGAACAAGGTATTTGATATAAATGTGTGTGTGTGTGTGTGTGTGTGTGTGTGTGTGTGTGTGTGTGTGTGTGTGGGTGTGTGTGTGTGTGTGAATACCTTGGTGAGTTTTTTTGGTGGTTTTCTCTTTAGCCTCTGGAAGGATGCAGGAGCAGAAGTAGGCCACCAGGGGGAGCTCCTTCATCTTCTCTCTGTACGCTGCAAGAAAACACACACAGACAGGGAACATGTTTAACTATTTACGTCCTGTGGTAAAGCATGTATGCACGTATGTACACACACACACACACACACACACACACACACACACATACCTGCGAGAGTCATTGTTCTGTCTCTGAGGGTGAGTCTGCACTGAACCTGTGTGGAAATTTATAAAACAGATGATGTCATCAGTCATCAGGTAATGATATGATGCGATGATGTCATCGTTCCTCAGTGATGTGTGTGTCTGTTGTGTCTATATGGTTTATATTCCAAAAACATAAAATTACAATAATTGTTAAATCCCTCACACCAGCAAGCAGGAAGTAAAGTCATGCATGTGAAACCTCTGATGAATTAAAAAGGAAGATCCTTATGCTAGTTTAATAACATGGCTGCTGTACAGAATGCTAATGCTGCATTAAACAACTATTACTCATATTAATAAGCCTAAATCTTAAAACGCAGCAGATACAATCTCCTGCACGTTGTTGTGTTATTGCATTCACTTTTATTTACTGCATTTATTTAATTGAGCTTTTATTTATTAAATTGAACTTATTTATTAAAATTTCATTCTTTTTCATTCTTGAATGCAGAGTTTTCTGTCTTTTCCCTTTCTATCTCTGTCTCTTCTGCCCACACTTGTTGACTCACTCAATGTGCTCTTCTCTCTGTCTCTCTCTCTCTCTCTCTCCCATGTGCCTCCACATTCACAATCCAACCACGCACACACACACACGCACACACACACTTTCACACACCCACATATACACATTTTGTTGAACGGCACGTGCCGATTTTAAAGCGTAGGCCAATTCGTGCAGAAAACTTTTCTGTTTGTCTACATTATCATTAAAATGTCCAAAAAATCTCACATTCATAATTTATTATTTATTTTGCATTAATATCTAATCTAAAATCTAACTTTGCATTTAATGCACAGACTTTGCATAAACACATGCAGGAATTAGGATGAGTTACTTATGTGTTTATGAACATATACAATATATAAACTATACTATACTACTGTGTGTGTGTGTGTGTGTGTGTGTGTGTGTGTGTGTGTGTGTGTGTGTGTGTCTGTGTGGAGGATGCAGTGGCCATCACACAACAGCTACTACGCTACACGCGCACACACACGCATATACACACATACTTTACACACCTTATGTAAAACAAAATCATGTTTCGCACTTAAATACACTGTAATGATTCTGAAAGGTTCATAGTAATTCATTTAAATGATTCCTAATGATTCATATAAGCAATCCCAAATGATTCATAGCAGGTTAGAATGATTCATAATGACATTTTAAATTAAAATAATTTGCAGGGATTCATAAAGAGTCCTAGCAACACATAATGGTTCACCATAATACCAACTGATTCTTAAAGATTCATATTAATGTGCAAATACTAAGATTTACATAAATGTTCATATGGATTTAATTTAACAGGCTGCAAATGGAACATGCCATAAAATTTTAAAAATCTGATGTTTAGTCACTTTTGTGCTGCACTTCTAACTCAAGCCATGTGATGATGTCATTCTCAGATGATGTCATCTCACATGCACTACTCTCCCTAGCTTCAGAAAGGCATGCATATTTATAAGCTTCATTTGCATATAATTGAATAATGCATGCACTTTTTAATGTTCCATGCACATTATAGCGTTATTATAGCAAGAATTTAGTGAAGAACCATAAAGCAACTCATGACACACTTCTGTGCTCTTTGTGTACAATCTGTGCTGAGCAGATGAACGAGCAGATTGTGTGTGTAAGCGTTTAAGATTGTGTGTGTGTGTGCGTGTGTGTGTGTGTGTGTGTGTGTGTGTGTGTGTGTGCTGATGTAAAGCTGAGATCTTACCTCGGCTCCTGGGTGTGATGTCTGTGTGTCTGGGTGTTTTGTCCCGTCTCTCTGCTGCTGTTTGACTGCGCAGCATCAGCACCACTTCTGCTCTTTAAAGCATTACATCACCTCCCTGCGCTCTGATTGGCTGAGAGGATTGCAGTGTTCTGATTGGCTGAGAGGATGGAGAGAGGGGACAGGGGGTGGTTAACTCTTTGTTAGAGGAGCTGCAAAGATTTACATATCAATATGTGCTGAAAGCGCTGCAGAAAATAATATTAATAATCTTTATTTTTAAGAACATTTCAGAGATTTACTCATTTTAATCATTTTACAGAATCAAATTAATTACAATATTTTATCAGATTATTTTCTTTCCACTTAGACAGAACGGGTGTGTTCTGAATAAGACACCTGATGCTGCAAGCTTCCTGAGCGGGTTCTGTCTGGAATCCCCTGTAACAGGAAAGCACAGGTGTAAGGTGCTACAGAGATCCTTTAAGGGTTCTTCTAAAAGTCTGCACATCCGCTTAGAACTTTATGTACATCTAGATTATTGGACACTCTACTGATATTTGCATGATAACCTATTTTAAACATTTTAGCAGGATTCTTATTCTCATTTCTGTAGAAAGTCAGATTCTGTTCTAAAGCTAGAACTGAAAAAATGAGATGCTGTGGAGAACCCTCCTCCTGCACAGAAACTATCCTCCAGAAGGACATCAGAAGAAACCTTAAGTGTTCTAGATTTGAGGTTTTGTATTAAGAGTAGAAATTGCTAGAAAAGTTGATCTGCTGATCTCTGCAAGAGGTTAATATAATTTAATTCTGCTGATAAATTCTTACTTAATAAATCAGGAATCTAGAAATAAGAAACAGACACTTCCAGCTGTACACATCTGCATGCCTGAGGACCTTTTTCTCTGCAGCAGAATGTTATAAAAGTGGTTCTTTGTCTGATGACAGATCGGCCGTGTTTACTGAGTCATCGCTGATAAAGTGTGTGAGAAATGACATTCATCTCACTCAGGCTTTAAACACCAGACACTTCACTAGACAAAAAAGTTAAATCTAGCACCGGTTCTTCTCAGTGTCTCTCTTCGGGTTCTGTGCAGTTTCCCCATCAGACAGAGTTCTACTTTTAATAAGTAATGAAGAATTTTCAGCATGTTCATGAAATCCCACAATGCACCATGTTCGGACGCTACAGAATCACAAAGGGTTCTAAGTGGAAGCTTTTTGGAATCTGAGAACCCTTAATTATCCAAAGAACTTTTACAGAACAGGGTAAGTATGTGGTGCAAACTCCAAATTATTGCTCACTGCTTTCTGCTTGGAATCTACAATCTGTCAGAAGCTAAACATTTAGCTGTTTAGCACTTGGTTCTCTTTTGGCTCTTGAAGGGTTCTTTGGCTGATTTTTCGGTGCATGGCCTCCTAACAGGGTTCTATTTGTTGTAGATTCCATATAGAACCTTTAAGGGTTCCACTAGAAGGACAAACTGAACCATTAAAGCAGCCATATAGAAAATTTTCTTCCTATAATGTTAGAAAAAAAGTATTGTAAGAGTTCTTTAAGGTTTCATTGGATAATTATGGGTTCTCGGGTTCCAAAAAAGTGGGCCTACATATAACTCTTTCTGAGAGGGAAACACTGATTTACACCGAAGAACAAAGATGAAGATGCGTTGTATATTTTCGAGGTGTGCGGGGCCACGTGTAGGGCTGTGATGAAGTTCTGGTGCTCAGGATCCGGTTCTCTGTACACAGAACCAGGTGTGTTGGGAGAATGAAGGACCTGAAAGTTTGCAGCACAGTAAGGCTCCACACCCGGAGCAGAGAACCCTGCTTACCCATAATGCACCTGTCTGTAGGTGGATTAATGCAGAGGAAGGTAAAGTGAGTGGAGATAGTTTGTGCACCCCAGACTCGTGTCTCTGATTCTCTGTGATTCATCGTGAGATTTCTGAAAGGTTCTGGTGTGGAACCGGTTCTGTCCGGCTGAGCGTCGATCTGAAATGTCAGTTCTATAAATAATGAGGAGGAGATTATAAAGTGTGTGTCATCATGTGTGTGAGGAGTGTGTGAGCAACGGAGCAGCAGCAGCAGATCCTCACAGTGAGAACGGTCTCACGCACGGCCATCTGTCAGACACACACACACAGTCTACACATTCGCACAAAGTCTACTCACACACACACACACACAGTCTACACAAACACACACAGTCTACACACACACACACACACACACACACACAGTCTACACACAAACACACAGTCTACACACACACACACACACACACACAGTCTACACACACACACACAGTCTACACATTCGCACAAAGTCTACTCATACACACAAACACAGTCTACACAAACACACACACACACACAGTCTACACACAAACACACACTGTCTACACACACACACACACAGTCTACACACTACCTTTCTCATATTCTCCCATTACCTTTCCCTCTCTCAGTGTACATCAGTTTGGCAATTAGCAGGCTAGGAG
>JAQMYM010000005.1:21077327-21087327 GCA_030014255.1 Parauchenoglanis ngamensis
GCTTGGCTGGGGTCAGGGAGGATGAGCTCCTCCACCATGAGAAAAAGCCTGATGAAGAGGGTGTGGTAGAAGCTAGTCTCATGGTTCCTGTAGCTGAAGAACATGTTTCTGATGCTAGTAGAGGTGAGGGGAAAGATGCTAAGCTCAAGAAAGCTACAGAAGCTACAGCTGAGTTGCTGGAAGAACAACAAAGCCCAGCAAGAAGAGGAAGGAAGACCGGTATGTTTCCTGTAACCGTGATGGAGTCTGAAAAGCATGCTTCTGAAGAAGTGCAAGCTGATTCGAAAGTGCCTTCCACACGGAGACGTGTCACAAGAAGCAGCAAGCAGCTGCTGGAGTCTGAAGTTCTCATCACACCAAGAAGAAGAACAAGAAAAACAGGTTCGGAAGTCGTGGCAGAGGAGGTGCCATCAACAAAAGCAACTCCTCCACAGAAGACTCCACAGAAGACTACACCCTGGAGAGGATCTCGCAAAATGAGGAGCTCAAATGCAAATGATGTTGAGGATGTCCAGAACATGGAGGAAACATCAATTTTTGAACATCATAGTGCAAGGAAGCCTAGAAAAGTAGCAACGGTCAGGTTCCCAGAGCCGATCCCTGAAGAGAAACCTGGGGAAAACCAAGCTAACACTAGTCCCGGCAGGGTGACTCGCCAGTCGAGCAGGAGGCTGAGCTTAGCGCTCGAGAGCTTCCAGATGGTGTCGGACGTCCAGAACAAGTCTTTAGTCACGCCACCGAGGAGCAGAAGGAGAACCAGAGGCACTACTGAGGAAAAAACAAACAATGAGGCTTACACCGTGGACAGCGCTCCGCTTCAAAACGTTTCCAGGCGACTGACGAGGAGCCGGCACTGGAACGACGGAGAGGACCCTGAGAAACCAGATGACCTGGCATCCACCAATCTGTTAGAGAGTGCTTTGATGGAGACACTGAATGATGAACAAGCTAAAGAGAGTGAAGTTGTTACAGAGATAGTGCGCGCCAAGCGGCGGACCAGATCAGTAGCTCCATCTGTGGACCAAGAAGAGCAGAACGCTGAAGCTCCGAAGTCAGCGGTTTCTACAGAACAGCATGAGCAGAAGAAGAAATCTGCACCGTCTGTTAGAAGGAAGAGATCCAGCAAAGCACCAGAACCCGACCGCACATCTGGTACTCCGAGATCGAGAGGTGAGCGCCCCCTATTACTCACGCTTTATAACTACACTGAAATCTCAGACAGTTTTCACATCAGATGTTTCTCATCTGTAACAGGAAGGAAAAAAGGCATTGCTGTAACTGATGATGTTTTGTCTCCTCCTGTGACCCGATCGAGACGAGCATCTGCTGTTCCTGACCACCACCTCCAGGTGAGAAGCTCTATAACGGCACACCTTACAGCTGATTATTTTCCCGTAACAGCAGTTCCCCAAGTGTTTTATTTCTCGTACACCACAGCAATTTATCTACAAGTACAATTTTTTTTCCGGAACATTTAGTTACAGCTTTAGGAAGCGCTGCCACTGGAGACTCCTTCCATACATGTTTAATATAAGTGTTACTGTTCCTGTTACTATAGAAACCCTACTTTATTAGAACAATTGCATTAATATAAAGCTGTGATTTGCAGCTGCGCAACTGTCAGGGCTGCTGTTATAGAAACCTAATCAACACCTGACCAATCAGTCCAGAACTCGGCAGCGCCGTGATGCAGGGGGTGAATAATAATCACTCATTTAAAGCTAACGCTGAGGAAATGTGGCTGAATTTCTGTAGCCCCATGTGAAGAAAGTTACAGAAACCTTTTTCTCTCTTTGCCATGAAGGAAAAGACTTTATCGGATGCTGGAGCAGTGGAAGCTGGAGTGGAGGTTAAAGCGAGGAAGAAGAGAATCATGAGGTAAAACCCGTCCGTCCTCCCTTCAGTGTTCCTGACAGATTAAATACGTTATTAAGCTCCAGCATGTTATATCTTGATATTATTTTCCCCTTCCCTCTGTAACAGAGAGAGGGCGGAGCCTGAACCCGTGAAGGTGAACCTCCTGTCTCCGCCGGCGAGTCCAGCAGAACCGGTTCCACGGAAGAAGCCGGAGGATCGAGAGGCCGTCGCTCCAAAGATGAACCTGCGGCAGAGACGCCTGATGGAGGCCATTTTCCCCAAACCAGTCACACACAGGAAGAAGTTTTAACGCTGATCTTTAACGCATCTTCATCTTCGTTTTGCTTTCCTCTCGAGCTTCTTGTGTGGATGTGCGTGTACAGTAAACACCTCCGTTTCCCTCACGTCCTGATTTTTTCCAGGACTTTTTGCCGCCTGCTGTTTTCTAATTAAGGAAATGATTTTTGAAGTGAATAATTAAACAGAGCTCTAATTTAGGGGCTTTAATTTCATATTAAATGATTAAACAAATGAGTGACGTTTACAGTACGGAACACTGAGGGAAGCCAAATGATGCAAAGTCTGAAGTTCTAAAAACGTGCATTTCTACAAATATAAATTGTATTTTATGAATATTCTAAATAAAGTTTGATACTTGAGAATGAGTTTGTTACTTATTTCATGTTTTTAGGACTTTGTTCACTTGGTACTGCGCACCACATTTGGGTACATCACGCTTGATTTTGATTGGTTATGCAGTACTTCACATCGTTCACTGCGGTGTTCTCGTCGTGAAGCCCCTGAGGTGCACTGAGGAGGACGCGGCCTAGATCACATGCTCTAGATTGAAACCTTCTTGAGGACGTGTGATTTCTTAAAGCTTCTTATTTTTCATATTTGGTTGGAAACTTTTATTTTGATTGGTTTTGGTGTGTTTTTTTCAGTGTTCTGTCATTCTGCTTCAGCTCTCTTTAATTATGATAATGTGAATGTGTTCTGTCCTTATTTGCATTAATAAGGAAATAATGTGCTCTTTATCTACAGTTTTACTGTCATGAATCACATCCTGTTTCACTTTTCAGTATTCTTGTTTAAATTTTATTTTTAGGAGATATTCTATATAATGCTGAAATGAAACAGTATGTAAAACTCCTTAATGGATTCATTCATTCATCGTGTTCGTGAAAGAAGAGCAGACAACTTGGAGGAACCCCTGTGGACCATGAGAAACTCCACATGCAACCCCCTTTCCATAAATGCAAACTCGGTGCTAGTTCTGGGCTGGTACTGGTTCTGTGCTTTCCTACCAATGTTGATTCCAAGCACAACAACAATGACGCACATGTACATACTGAAGCTCGGATTTTTCTGCTTTGGATTAGTCAGACTAGACACTACACTAACATGTGTTTTTTAAATGGTCATGATAATCCCGCTCCCAGATCCTGACATAAGTGGTTCTTGGTTCCAGACCAGCAGTGTTGATGCTGCTCTAGAACCGGTTTTCCTGGCTGAGAGTCAGTTCTTTGGCTGTTGAAACATGATATACTGGTTCGAGGTCCGGCATCGTCTCCAAACGTCTCCTCAGTCTGCCTTGGTGGAAAAGAGGTAACGGACTGTAACCTCAAACTCCCATCAAGCCTGGCATGGGCGGGGTTTCATCAGCTCTGACTCCGCCCCCTGGCTGGCTGCTCAGTGAGGGTGAGTTGGTCATGGGTCACTCTACAGGTATTAAATTACTGACTGTACCCCATCCGTCTGCACAAAGTATTGGCACCCCCTACACGCGTGTAAGACGCGCTTCAGTGACCAGAGTGGTGTTTATTCTCAGTGCACTGCTGACACTGATGTGGAGTGTGTTATTAATTCATGAGTGAGAGAAAGTGATCAGCACTCCTGCCTCAGGTTACACTCTCTCAGTTCTTCGCTTTTCTCATAATGTGAAGTGACATGGCTGGAAAAGACTGTGTGAAAGTAGCTGTGCGAGTCCGACCATTCAACAGGGTCAGCTATTATCATTTTTATTATCATTATTGTTATTATTATTATTATTGGTGGTGGTGGTGGTATGGTTAAAAGGTTTAGGCGTGGTGTGAAGGTGTTTTAACACATTTATGACGTTTTCATACAGTATTATTCTCCATGTGTGGAAAAAGTGTGTGTGTGTGTGAGAAGTGGTGTATAGTAATGAAATATCAGTGAGCCAGTATCAGAATGTGCTTACTGATAGAGATTTCAAAGCACTTATGTAAGTCGCGCTGGATAAGGGCATCTGCTAAATACCGTAAATGTAAAATCTATGTGATTATTTCTGCTTCACCACAACAGTGTATATTTTCCAACTTACTTCACTTTATATTTTCAAAAGGAAATTGCTTCAGTTTACTCTAAAGATCCTTCCTAAAATTCCATTTATTCACTTCCATTTATTAATGCAAAATTAATCCTGTTATCCCGACACGCTGCTGTTAACAGCTGACCCTTATTTCTGAGCGGTTCAAATAACTAAACGGTTCTTCAAATCTCTGAATCGACTCCTAGTGTTCACCCAAATTAGGTGATTCGATTAACCTATTCACAGATTCGACTCACTAAGCTTCAGTGAACTTGTATCTCATCAGAAACGCCACAAGTGAGTGTGGTGAGAAAGTTATTTAAATCATTATCACCATTAATATTTTTAATTGGTCCATGTTCCTGAAATTCCTATAACTGGATTTATATCTAGGTGAGAAAACTATGAAGCTGTATTTTGTCAGTTAATATTTATTTATTTAGGTAACCAGTTTCTAGCCACAGTAGTTTTAATGCTTATACATTGACACTGACTATTATCACTGAAGATTTAATGATTAATTATGTCTTGTCCTTTTGCACGTATTTATACAGCATAAAAAATCACCTCAGAAATCCTGTCAGGTTAGCTCGCCTTAGCGACGTTAGGCGTTCAGCTTTAGCTGCCTCTGAAGATGTGACTGAAGGGTATTATAAAGCATTATAACTTCTAAAACGGTGTGTATCCATCATCAGAATTCAACATTGTTTAAACACACACACACACACCGCTTCACTTAGTAAATAAACATTTATTAGCTAGGTTAGCTACTTACGCCGTCCTCAATGATGTGGACTAGCTTAGTTAGCAATAGCATGATTATGATTAGCGCAGGAACGGCGTGGTTAAAACTTGTAAATAAGCGCATTTTATTATATTATTACGTTTATTAACACTTGCAGTGTTTATCAGACATCTGACATACAGAAGTGTTTTATAAAATCTTTATTAAACACCTCTTCGTGCACGAGCTCACAGGTGACGGGTCTGACTGCAGAACAGTGGGATTGAACGCATGCGCAGTAGGACACCGTGCGCCATTGCGCTATGTAAATAAAACCGTTTGTGCTGGTTGCGTGTGCCGTCGTGTGTATTACCATTCAGGAAGGGATATTGTTGCTGAAACCCTAAACCCTAAACCAAAAACGATTATCCTAACAGTCGCTAGGATAAATAAACAAATGCTGCTGGTGTAGAACTGCGGCTCTGCAGGCAGACATTATTGACTCACAGGTTAGAGATTAAAGACCAGTTTCAGCAGCGAGCGCGTGCCAGTGGGGAGAGCGGCAGCAAAACAGCACAGATATTTATGGCTTTGTTTTAGGATTTCTTTTTATTGTTACAAGTTTCTATTTTATTTTATAGATAGTTATCTAACTGTGCATCTGGCCGTATCACAGCCCCACACTGGTGTGTGTTATTTTACTAAACCTGCATGCCCCGGAGTGTGTTATTCCTCAAACTACTATTTTCAAAGCCTAATAATTAATTGTTATTATTATTATTGTGTATCAGTTTAGAATGCAAGATTATCTAAATAACAAGGCTTATTATTGTGCTAATATTTTATAGGCTGCAGTAGCAGATAATGGGATGAACTGCTAATATTGCTTACAACAGCTTTAACACTTAACTAATATTATTTATAGAGATAGTAACTACTACAGGACAAAGCCTTATTAACGGAAACTTTCTTGGTGTATGCGTGTGTGAGAACACAGAGAGAGCAGGATGCTGGGAGTCGCTGTATTATTACTATGAGCAGTAACAGCGTGAGTATCGAGGAGCCTCGCAGTCAGCACCGCCGCACCTTCACCTTCCACCTCACCTTCTGGTCTCACAGCGGCTTCACCAAGAACTCGGACGGATTGTTAGTGCCTGAGGACGAGGGGGGGCGCTACGCTGACCAGGTCTCTCTCACACACACACACACACACACACACACACACACACACTTTGCATTGTATTTGTACTTTGTACACATTGTACTTTGCATGGCTTATTCAAGTAACAACATTCATAATAGCCGATCTGCAGCCGAGAGACTCGCACAAAATACAGATATTTTCATTATTTAACAACAGAAGCTTATTATTCAGTTTTAAATAAGATTTACACAGTTATGAATACAAAATATTTCATTTATCATATTAATTAATTGTGTGTAAAGAATCATTTATACTATGTATTACAATTTATGTATCTTATTTATTTATTTGCTTAGTATTTTACTTACTTTATTGTTTTCATTATTATGGTTAATTATAATTGTTGCATATTTTTACAATATTTTACTTAATTTGGACTTGATACAATAATAGTAATAATAATTATAAGAAAAAAATGTGTGTCTGTGTTTTTCCCCCAGGCATGTGTGTTTGCCGGAGTGGGGCAGGGCATTCTGGGTAATGCTCTGCAGGGCTACAATGCAACGCTGCTGGCGTATGGTCAGACAGGTTCAGGGAAAAGTTACTCCATGATGGGCTTCGGAGCCAACAAGGGCCTCGCTCCAAATCTGTGCCACTCACTCTTCACCTACATCACAGCCAGTCAGGGCAGATGCCAGTGCCAGGTCTCTTGCCTGTCTGTCTCCCTGTCTGTCTCCCTGTCTGTCTCCCTGTCTGTCTCCCTGTCTGTCTCCCTGTCTGTCCACCTGCCTGCACGTCCACCTGTCTGCAAGTCTGTCCGCCTGCCCATCCGCCTGCCCGCCAGCCTACCTGTCTGCCCGCCTCTCCGCCTGTCTGTCCGCCTGTCTGTCCGCCTGTCAACTGTTTATCTTGATCATGTGTATATATTGGTAGTGAATTGCATGTGTGTAACTTCTCTCTATAATAATGTTAAAGAATCTACATATTAAGATCACACGCTGATCAGTGCGCCGTCTGTCCTCAGGTTTTCTTCAGCATGTTAGAAATCTATAACGAGCAGGTAACTTCATTTTTTTTATCTTGTAATTTCTGCACTTGTGTACATTTTGTCTTGTATGTTTATAACTAATTACACCTCAATTCAGGTGTTTGATTCTTTTGAACACATGAAATGAATTGAACATGATAAACAAATTAATCTGTCAATATCTTGTTTGATTCATCACTCATTTATCACTCATTAGTCCCCACTTTTGTGGTTCACCTTGTCCCACATTTGATTCATAGCTCATCTGATTCAACATGTATTTGATGACACTTCATGTCATCTGCATCAGTCCTCATTGGATTCATTTGATTATTTGCCCATCAGTTCAGCTGTTACTGAATGTGTATGATTATGATATGATAAAAGAAACACACACACACTCTTTCTGTCTCACACAAGTCTCTCAGTTGTGTCTCACGTCTAGTAGAAGTGTTGTGCCTGTCAGGCTAATGAGTAATAACTTATTATAGTTATTAAAACTTATTAGTACTTATTGCTAATAAGTAATAGAACCCTATAGCCTTCAGTTTAACATCATGCACCAATCCTACACGTGTAATTCACACGGTGGCGTCTCCTGATAATAAAAAGGGTGTGTGTGTGTGTGTGTGTGGTGTGCAGGTGATTGATCTGTTGTCCAGGCCAAGTCGTTCAACTGGTGGTCTGCGTGTGCGTGAGGATCAGCAGCGTGGTTTTTACGTGGAGGGTCTGCGCAGAGTGGCGTGTGACAGTGCTGTACAGGTGGAGCAGCTGATGGAGCAGGGAACTCGCACACGCACCACCGCTGCTACACACCTGAACGCTAACAGCAGCCGCTCACACATGCTCATCATCATACAGCTCAAGCAGGTAGGGAGCAGTAACAACGTGTGTGTGGTGTTGAATACAAAAATACGATGGTTTCACTATGTATATGTTTCTGATTTCTTATATGATGTATTATAAATAAAGAACCTTCAGTTATTTAGGTATATAAAATCTATTTGTGAATAAAGTCATATGTTTAGCATGATTTTTTTCCCAGGATTCACCTGTGTGGACAGGTTTGTTTTCAAATAAAAGTACCTTTTAATGCTTATTTTAATTAGACATTGTCTCACACGGCGTACATCCTGTAGCACTAACAACGCTCTTACTGGCCATAGTATCAACTAACTAACTTGCCTAGCTCACACTGTAGAGTTTATATATATTAGTGTCAGTAGTAAAGATTTAATAAAGAGTGGTGTATCTTGTGATAAGAAGCTTGTTTGCCTTATTGTTTGCACCAGCTCTTTGTCCTCCATGTTTGCGTGGTTTATTGTTTTTTTAGCTTGCTGTCTGTGGTCTGATTGGTTATCAGATTGGCGACTGCAGACTTGATATACAACATGCAGAGGCTGATATAAAACATTTAAGAGCATATTGTTTAATGAATTATCAAAAATATAGATATCAAAATTGGCTGACAGTTTTTTAAATTTATTTATTTATTTTTATTTCCACAGATTTTCCCTAAGGAGTGCATCACTAAACAATCCAACATTAACCTGGTTGACCTGGCAGGAAGTGAAAGGCAAAGGTCTTCAAGAGCCGAGGTCGATCGTCTCAAAGAGGGAGCAGCCATCAATCTCAGTCTCACCACTCTGGGGAATGTGATCAGGTCCAAACACACTGTGTACTATATTATGTTAAAGTGTATGGTGTGTGTAATGTATAGTGCGGAGAGGGAATTTTGAGTCCTGACTTACAGGCAATATTAAATGTAAAAAAAAGAGTCCTGTTTATGGCTGAATCTTGAATGGTATTTTGTTGGATTTTACATGAATCAGGTGTGACAAATATCAATGTAATTAACAATATTAAAATAAATGAAATATCACAACAAAATATGATGAAAACAGAGTATTTGGCATAAATGATAAGGCAGTGAGTGTGTTCCAGTCTGTCCATGGGTGTGTGTGTTCGACAGGGATTCTTTGATGTCATTTTTTTATTTTTTTTTCCTTTTAAGAATAAACCACGAATGTTCTCATTTTCTGTTATGGAGTTTTCAGAAAGTTGTCTTAGACAGAATATATGATGTATAACTCCAGTGTACTACTGTTTATCCTGTGTTTGTTCCCCGTGTGTGTTCTGTGTGTTGATTCTGTAGTGCCTTGGCAGATGTGGCGCTGGGGAAGAAAGCGGTATATATTCCCTACAGAGACTCCGTCCTCACGAAACTCCTGCAGTCTGCGCTGGGAGGGAACAGCCGCACCGTCATGGTCACGTTCTCACCACGCCTTTGTTTACACTTGACTGTTTACCGTGTTTCCTGCCTGCACTCAGCTCTACACACTGAACCCTGCTGAATGTGTGTTTATTCTCTCACTGGTGTTCAGATTGCGACTCTCAGTCCAGCTGATATCTGCTATGAGGAGTCACTCTCCACTCTGCGCTATGCAGAACGGTGGGTTCTCTTCATCCTGTCCTGAGGTTTTCTAATACCTCATACACCCCATCTTCAACACTCATACACACTCTCACTCACTGTAATGCTAGGCGTGGGGAAGTGGGTAGTTGCCTTCTTCAGAGTTTACTAGTTATTGATCTCTCTCATTTCCAGATGTTTCCTCATTTCCGCTCTCCCTAGCCTCGTGCCTGCTTGGTTTCCAGATGCTCCTTTCTTCTCTTGTTCCTCTTTTCTTAATTTCCAGCTGATCCAGATCTTCCTTCATTCTAGTTTTCATTGTTTCATGATTTTATTTCTTTCCTAATTTCCAGTGTTCCTAGTTACCGTCTGCCCAATTTTCTTCTTCTCTACTTTCTAGGTGTTTCCTAGTTTGTTTTTTGGTTTTTTACTAATTTCTTAATTTTCTAGGGTTCTTCTCTAGTTCCCAATATCCCTGGTCTCCTTCCCTCTTTTCTAGG
>JAQMYM010000005.1:21089827-21094777 GCA_030014255.1 Parauchenoglanis ngamensis
TGTAGTTGTTTCACCCTCTTCTCTAACTTCTTATTTTACAGACATTCCCTAGTTTTATTGCTGCCTGGTCCCCTATGTAGGGTCTAGGAATTCCTTAGGATTTTGTTCCTTAGTTTACGCCTTGCTAATGTCCAGGACTTCCCCAGTTTCTTGTTAATTAGTTTTCATGTGTTTCTTAGAGTCCTTGTTCCCTTGTTTATATGGATTATTTTATTCAGGTTTCTTATCCTGTTCATTTTAGTTGTTTTCTATTTTTTTGCACCATATCATTGTGTTATCAGTTTGAAAATTTCAGTTTTGCTAATTAAAGTTTCTGATGTTATTTTTCAGGGGGTGGAGTTTAAGTTGGAGATTAAGAACCTGGTGATGTCCGACTCTAAAGGTCACGACCTGGAGAAGGAGATTGTGGTCAGAGTGACAAATGTACAGAGCAAAAAGGTCTGTTTGTTCAAGTTCACGTTATTGGGTTACAGAGATTTAAGCAACTGTATACTGAAGATAAGCTGCTATTAAATAAGTTATTGTTACAGTTTGTTATTGGAGTACATTGAATAGCCAGCTGGTATATTAAGTATATTTAATATTATATAGCCAGTAGTGTTATATGGAGGCATGATCACTGGAGTAGTTAAACTACAAAATAAATCTCCTTTGGCTTCGCACTCATACAGGTGTGGTTGTGGTCCAAAGCGAAGTTCATTAACCGTAAGTTCCTGATGGAGGAGGTGTACCAGCAGGGGGCATCGCTACCTGCCCTGCCCCAGGATAAAGACCCCTTCTGGGACCCAGTGGAGCCTCTACACCTGGGCAGTGCTCACCTGTGGCTGCACTCGCTGGCATTCCACATTGCCGTGGATGAGCAGGTGGAGGTGGTGGGACCTGAGGGCACTGAGGAGGCCATGCTGCATGCACGCCTAGTGCCGTGCTGCCCCAAGGGATTGTGGGTAACATTCAGCAGTATAACTGTAATGCACCATGGCAGCGTTTACGTCCCTAATTACCGTCGTACTGATGTGTGTGTGCGCGTGTGTATAGACCCATGGGAGAGGATGATATCATGATCGACCCCACAGAGCTGCTTGGAAAGCGGCTGGATTTCCAGCTGGTCCTGGATCAGTGCTGCGGTTTGCGCTGGGTCAAAGAGGCCCGAACACGCGGCATCCAGATCGGGTATCACCCACAGTGTGTTACGGTGCATGTTAACGTGTGTTGCAGTGTGTGTAACACTGTTACAGTGTGTTAATGTATTTCAGAATATGATAGTAATAGTTAATATTCTAGGATCTGTTATAGTGTGTTTGTGCGGGGAGGATAGTTGGGACGCAACACATACATTGTTGTAATGAGGAGCGGTAGGAGCGATAATCCACTGTTAATTGATCAAACTCTATATGTTTGTGTACATTTTCAGGTTCCAGATGTTTGACTGTACAGAGCTGCTCTACACTCAGGCGGTGTGGCGGTGTGTGAACCCACAGCTGGACTACTGTGTTCATTTCACCGCCCTGAACACCTCACACAAACTGCTCACTTACCTGCAGAGTAACGCTGTGGTCCTGCAGCTGTGGGGGCTACAGGGTACACACACACACACACACAGGCTATCTTGAGGTTCTGTCCCCTAACAGTGGAACACTACTGACATTATTAATACGGTTGATTTACCTCCTGTTTTGCTCCTTACGTGCAGAGGGATGTTCTGACGTGACCTCATGTCTACACAGTGTGAAGAAAACGCCAGAAAACACCATTCTCATCGACACAGCTGAGGACTCGGAGCACTTGGTCAGGATGTATTTATACGCGCTCTCTCTTTCACTTTGATTAGCTTTACCTCTATCGTGTACAGTCCATAAACCCTTTTCATGTTGTGAGGTGTATGTGTGTGTTTGCGTGTGTGTAGCGTGTGGATAGCTCAGTGCCAGATCAGAGTGCATGTCTGCAAGTTCTACATCAGGATCTGGAGCAGCTTAAGAACATCAATGCAGCACTGAGGACAGAGAATGAGTCACTGAGAGAACAGCTCAACACCCACACACGACTCGGTAATGTACACCGTCTCTTTCACACTCTAGATCTTAGGCATTAGAGTGTAATATATGACTATGCTAATGGACCTGTGTGTAATTACACTAAGTGTAAATTAAATTCTATAATACACAAGTGAGGGACTCTCACAATAAAACATTTAAAGTTCTACCCTTAACCTTTTAACCAAAAATATAATGAGATTCAGTTAGGTGAGGCTTTGTGCCATCACTCTGAAATGGCTGTCCTGAATGCAGGTGTGGAGTGTGCTCGAGGGCGCAGAGGAAGTCTGAAGTCCAGCTGTGATGCCGAATTCGCCCGAGCGCTGAAAGTGTTTTACCACAGCATGACATCAGTTAGAGCTCAGCTGCAGCGACTGCGCAGACACAGACCCAGTGTACGCACACAGGAAGTGACCTTTACCTTCAACAGCACCTTTAAAAACTTTTCTGTTAAATACACTTCTAGGGAAGTGAGAAACAATTTGTACTCGCTTTTGCTAACATCCACCAGATTTAGCCACTAGAGGGCTCCACACCCCGCTCTCTAATGCCCTGCCCTCAACCTTGGGGAAGTAGACAAGTGTTTTATTAATGTACAACAGATTGTATTTTTTTTTTTATAAAAATCTGTTTATAGTCATATTTATTGTTGCAGAACTTAATCTTTCCTTAACGTGTGTGTGTCAGGAGGAGGTGGACCTGCAGGGTCTGAGATTCTACGTGGATGAACACACACACCTGCTGAAAGAGTTCAGTGAGCAGTTGGAGCAGTGTGTTTGTGCGCTGAAGCAGGACGTGGCAGCCATCGTTCGCAGGAAGAGAGAGAAATCTGCAGTCTGGTCTTTAACGAACACACACACACGAGAGGTGAGTTTACATTCACTACGTATCACACACCTGGTCGCCGTGTTCCTCACCTGAGCCTCGCTATTCATTAACTAACACACAGAAAAAGGCGAAAAACATTTTTTTAGCAGCATGATTAAATCCGTTTTTTAATAATGTCTTTACTATCTGAACCTTTTAATCCATTAGTGCAAATGTTACAGGGGAAAAACAACACGCTTTAACATTTAAATTCCCCATAATCCAAAAATTAAACGAGAGAGAGAACTGGTCAGAAAAAACGCTGACACACGAGTCAATATGTGCGAAGTGTGTCCAGGCTAAATATTGCTCACATTCCCATGTTTGTGTGTTAGGTTGCACATCGCCTCCACTTTAGTGTGAAAGTAATGGACTACATCAGTGAAGGTGTTTCATTAAACTAATTTCAGAACGAATATATGACTTTCACCCTGTGTGTAAGCGTTAATGCTAAGTGCTAATCAGAGCAAGTAGCGTAGGACAGGAAGTGCTGAAGCCATGCTGCGTGAAACCGCGCCCTGCTCCTGTTCACAGCACTGAGAAATGGATGCCGTGTTTATGCAGCCGCTTGATCAGGGAGGTTTAGCGAAGGCAGCTCCGGGGCTGTACACACCACCTCTGCACAACACACACAGGCACAACACAAACACATTAGCAAATTACATTATTATAAAACCATAGTTACATTAAACACCATGTTCAGATCATTTAGCACACAGAGGTAAGTGTAGGTGTGAGTGTAGTTCCTTATGTGTTAGTTCCCTACACTGGAGAGTTGTGTGCACTACATAGTGCTCTAGAATATAGTGTTTACAATTTAGGTTAATTTATTGATAAGAGTTTAGAACTTGCACTGTACATAATATATTGCACCTGAACAGCATTAGCTATACTCACAGTCCATTTTATTAGGAACACCTGTACATTAATGCAGTTATCTAATCAGCCAATCATGGGGCAGCAGCAGAACGCATATGCTCTTGCAGATACAGGGCGTTCCCACACACAGAGCTGTCACTCATTGATGTAAAAATCCCAGGAGATCAGCCGTTTCTGAAATACTCACACCAGCTCATCTGCCACCAACAACCATGCCATGGTCAAACTTTCATTCTGACTGATGTGAGCGTTAACAGAAGCTCTTGACGCATATCTGCATGAGTTTACAGACCCTGCTGCCACATGATTGGCTGATAACTGCATGAGTGAGTTCTAAAGCTACATTATGTAAGGTTCAGTGCAGTTTCTAAACCATGACAGTAAATTAGAACTTGTAGTAATCGCACCGTACCTGGTACTACAACATTACAGCTTGTACTGTAGTTCCTATGAAGCCTATATTACTCTACAAGAGAGACCGCAATCTATAGAGCTCGAGTTAGTCATTATTAAACGGTGACTGACTTTTTGGGCAAAGTGTGAGGTTCGGTGAGGATGGTGAGAGCTGCCTGCACCATGGCAATCGGCGTCGCAACATAACCTGGCTCTGTAACACACACACACACACCGAGCATTTACATCATATTTAATATACATACATTACTATACACTACAGGATGTGAGGTCATGACTATATTTAACACTTATCTAGTTTATTGCAGGACAAACACTGGAAATAAGTCAATTAGTTTGACTTGGTCTCCAGGGGGCGCTATAACACTCACCATTACAGTAAGTCAATAAAATAAAGTTTAACTGATCCTGAATTTTAAATGTAATGTAGCATAAAAGTCACTGGCAAAAAGAGTGACAAGTTAGTACACCCTTGTACATTATTCCCTTTAGCAGGGTGACATTTTATTTATTATTCAATAAATTAGCATCTGTATTGAGTTAATTTGGTCTAAAATATTATTATTAATGAGTGAACAGTACCTGGGCCCTGCACAAGAGTGCGGATTTTAGCGTTGGGTTTTCCCTGAGACGGATCCTGACCTTCAGTGTAACCTTCACCGAAGAATGCAATACGGAATGATGATCCCTCCATCTACACACACACACACACACACACACACAAATATTACAGCACCATAAAGTAGTAAAAATGTTAGTG
>JAQMYM010000005.1:21102542-21115042 GCA_030014255.1 Parauchenoglanis ngamensis
CAGGAAGAAGGAGCATGAGAAGATCGAGAAGTACCAAGGCCTGAAGGAACAACTGGAACAGATGTGGAAGGTGAAGTACAAAGTGTTTCCAGTGGTAATAGGAGCATTAAGGGCTGTGACTCCCAAACCTGGAGAGCGGCTCCAACAGATTCCAGGCACAACAACTGAGGTCGGTGTCCAGAAACGTGCAGTTCTAGGAACAGCTAAGATCCTGCACAGAACCCTCAAACTCCCAGGCCTTCATGTGCGCGCAAGTGTACATAAAATTCTCTCTCTATATCCATGCATACACGTGTGTAGGTAGATATACCTTAGGTTCTCCACTGATATCCACACAGTGAGCTCCGTTCTCCACACACGCCTTCACCACTGGCTCACCATAGAACCGATACTGTAACACACACACACACACACACAGATTCAGATTGTTCTAAATGACGATAAACATAAAATGAACACTAAAAACCACAGTGTTGTTTTTGATGAGCTTCATGTGAGAAACCCGCAGTGATGCATTGTGGGAATCAGCTTTCTGTCACTTCTGCATCTAATGCAGCGGCAGAGTTTATTTACAGTGAGCACGCTGGACACGTCACCTTCTCTCGTGGATTATCTCGGACATTATTAGATGCTGTGTGTGTGTGTGTGTGTGTATATGTGTGTGTGTGTGTGCATCATACCGGCCCAACACAGTTGAGGATAACGAGCCCCAGTTTACACATAGCAGCTAACGAGTCTGGCTCCGACACATCAGCCACGATGATCTCCACCTCCAACTGCAGCTCCGGCTTCCCTGTGCGCACACACACACGCACACGCACGCACACGCACGCACACGCACGCACACGCACGCACGCACGAGTCAGGAAGAGACATGCAAAATACCACATTTCAGTATCAGTTATTCAAATTATTTAGTAATAAACCAGTACAAGTATACAACATATCCCAGACACGCACAGACACACATTGTTCTTCTCTTTTTTGAATTTGTGTTGAAGTGAGCAGCATTGTGAAGGTTTTTTTTCCTCTTTAATCCTGAACAGCTGATGGAAAACTCCAATCACAGCGACACACTCACACACACGTTATTAAACGTGTTCAGGAGCTTCAGTCATCACACACTGAACTTTATTTAGTCACACAAATCCCCTCTGATAAACCCTCATCCTCCTGTTCTATTACACACACACACACACACACACACACACACACACACACGTGTTACTATCTTTGTGAGGACCTTCCATTGACAATGATTAATGCAGCTAATTAACGCTACACCTGCACCTGAACCCCTAACCTTAACCTCAGTAATGAAAAGGAAACTTTTTGCCTTTTTTATTTTTTCTTATTTGTGTTTTAAAAAAAACCTTAAAACCCTCTGTGAGGACCATCCAGAATTACCCTCACAAATATAGTGAAATCTCACAAAATGGTCCTCACAAGGGTACAAACACTTTACACACACAACGCTCACTACACAGGCCACATAAACACTGCAGTAGTGTGTAATAGTGTGTAGTAATGTGTGATATGGCAGTGTGTTACATGTCTGATTATCAGCACACGTGTAAGAGATGACGTGACAAGTTCACCTTTGCTCGAATCTCCTGATCTTCCACATCACTGTTTATTACATCATCTTTATCAGCGCTGCTCTTAGACACTCAGGGTGCCAATAAATATGACCTGCTTTTACACTGTTTGCACACTAACCCCGTGTCTACTGCGCACTCTGTAATGTAGAATAATCGCACCCTGCACCCTATATAGTGCACTCAGACACTCACTTTGCTACTCCACAGATCAGATCAGAGACCCTTATGTCTCACACCCTACCCTCTGTAGGGCACCACTAAAGGGAGTGGGGAGGGATTTGGGATCCTGCCACAGCTGATGTGTTTAAACATGTCGAAACAAACAGAGATTCACACTCTACATTTTTATCAACAAGTTCTCGCACACCTGAGTTCTACTTCCTGTATTACCTGCTCAGGTGTGTCTGGATTGTGTATGTGTGTTACAGTCCTGCTGCTCTAACACACTTAACTAGATTCAACACGCACTCGCACAGTGAGAAGCAGTGAATTCTGGGAATTCTTTACCTGTGAGGTTCTCTTGAGTTTTCAAACTTATACAAAACCCCTCAATAGTGCACTAGATAGTGAAGGCAGTGTGGTTTGGAACAGGTTTGCTCTACACCGAGTTATAAAGTCCTTCACAGAACAGTTGAAAAAAATATATTAAATAAAATCTTTGTTTAACAACAACAAAAGTAAGGGGGTGCCAATACTTTTACTCTCATGAAGAAATGCAGATTCTATGAACACTCAAATGAGAAGAACATTTCCCCGCCCCTTCCTGAACACAACCAACAGAATGGTGGCGTTCTTCGTTACTGCGCTGAGAGGTGTTTAAAATGACTGAAGCAGAAAAACTCCAAACGAGAGCGAATCAAACACCCTAGTGGGTTCCACCGAGACCAGTCACCCGAAAGGTTCTACTCAGAACCCAACGTGGCACGTAATATTTAACTTTCTAAATAAAAAACATACACAATTAAAACTTATGGCTTTTTACATAGGTTCTACTTAGGAATATTCCTGAAAGCAGCTTTTCTACAATGGGTTCTATGTAGAACGCAAGGACACACTAACAAATGAGGAACTGTTCAGGGTGCTGAGCGTCCCCCCGGAACCCTGCAGCACCCTGAGCGTCACCCCGGAACCCTGCAGCACCCTGAGCGTCACCCCGTAACCCTGAGCTTCACCCCGGAACCCTGCAGCACCCTGAGCGTCACAAGAGAATTTCTCTCACTGATTAATATAACGATTATATTAACTATTTAATCACCACCAATAGATTACTAATTAACTAATTATTAATTATTGTTGTTCTAGATGAGAACAGTACCGAGTTGTTGCGCGGTCTCCTGCAGAACCTTCTCCAGCTTGTCCCTGCTCCTCCCCGCGATGGCCCAGGTCAGGTTCCCCCCCGGAACCTCCGCGCTGCACCGCGCCACCTCCTCCACCACGAAGCGGCCCGTGAAGCCCGAAGCCCCGAACACGATGAGCTGGTAGGGCCTGGAGGAGGAGGAGGAGGAAGAGGAGCCGCGCGCCGCCATCACACCGGATTAAACTTACTGATTAACGCAGAAAGAGTGAGACACGCAGAGAGAGTGAGACACGCGGAGAGAGTGAGACAGAGAATGACACACTGAGACGCGAACTCAGGAACTGCTCTGAGTTTGTGTGCGCGTGCGTTTGTGTGCGAAAACAGGGCGTGTCTCAGAACCCGGAAGTGCCACAATCATTTCAGAATTCAGAATAAAAGTTGACCTAGAAATTTTGTCCTCCACATAAACAAGCCATGACAAAAACTACAGTCAAAGAAATGTAATAAAACGCGCACAAATGATTGTGATGAGCAGCTTAGACTTTATCCTGCAACCCAAACCCTGCAACACTTTAATGAGTTATGGCACGTTTCTTTCTTTTTTTTAAAAATTTTTTATTAAGGAAGGATTGTTGTAGATTTGTACTAAATAATATGGAGGCAGCACTAATAATCTTCTTCCTCCAGCTGCTCCTGTAAGGGGTCGCCACCACCGACCATCCGCCTGCATCTCTTCCCGTGCTCTGCATCTTGCTCCTCTTGGCCTTCCTCCTGTCCTCTTGCCTGGCAGCTCCGTCCTCAGCATCCCTCTCCCAGTATACCCAGCATCTCTCCTTTGCACACGCACAAACCAACGCAATCTCACCTCTCTGGCTTTGTCTCCAAACCGTCCAGACTGAGCCGACCCTCTAAAATACTCATTCCTAATCCTGTCCATCCTCTTCATACCCAATGCAAATAATCTTAACATCTTTATCTCTTTGTGTTGAGTTTTTACAAAACTGCTTCGTCTTTTGTTTCATTGAGCCGAACGGCTGAAGACTTATAGTGCAGCAAAGCAAAAAATACATAATAATAATAATAATAACAACAACAACAACAATTTAAATATTAGCATCATTATTTAAATGTGTGTTATTTAAAATAGTCTAAATATTTTTACTATTTATTGAAGCCATACAGCTTTTATTCCTGAACATTCCACTGCCAGAACACATACTATTCAAATGAGATGAATAACTATAAGAACATTTCCATCCCTAAAAATATTTGACAAAAAAGCTGTGGTGTAAAAAGGGCTCTGAAAATCTGTAAAATAAAACACAAGCACTATTCAGTCCTGACAGTAAAAGTGATTTATTAAGAACCAAATGTATTTGATCTCATCGTGTTTCCCCTTTAATATTTTTTACAATATGGGGAGGAAAAAAATCCTACTGAGAAAGTACATAGAGTAATATTTCAGTAACAAATATATATATATATATAAAAAAAAAAAACACTGAACAGAGAAAACAAATGTGGAGTAACATTTTTCATTATTGAAATTGTTCTTTCTTAATATTTGATTTCCTCCGATTATTTTGATTTAAATATGCAGATGAATAGTAATAAACACCGTGCAGTTCTAAGCACTTGATAACTCAGTAAAAACACCCGTCTTATACATGATATAACGCTATAACGTGATCTATAAAGTAATGCCCAGTACAACATCCACTCACGCGCATATATTAATGCAGAGCCTTCTGATTGGTTACCGGCTGGAGTCTAACAGCCAATCAGAGTGGAGCTTTGCCTTGCTGCGTGTCTGAGCTCGGAGGAGGCGTGTGACTCTCAATAAGACAATAATTACATTTACACTTCTATACATCAGACACATCATATTTTAGTGTAAAATGAATCTTTATGAACAGAAATTAGAATTTATATTTAGATCCAAGGAGGTTAAATAAACCATACTGGTGATCATTTACAGAAGTACAGAGCAAAAAAAAACAACAAAAAAACGATGTCATTATGAACAAATAAATTCAGATTTTGATTTTTGTCCTACATTAAAATAAATACTGAGAACACTTCCGTCTGAGCCGGCCAGAGGACGAGTGCAAACGAACCCAACAGCACTGCGACAATAAGCAGATCTCTCTCCAAAACGCAGATTCTACTGAAAAGGAATCCAGCAGGTTTTACATCGTAAGTGTGTTCTGTGCTCAGAGGAACTGAAGACCCACGACAGGTTTACACCACGGACAAGAAAGCACAAACACGCGCACGCGCACACAAACACGCACACGCGCACGCGCACACAAACACGCACAACATGAATGAGAAGGAATCCATTTAAAGCTGAAAATAAGCTTGAGAGACTCTGACGTCTCGGCCGGGAGTCATATTTAATTAAATACTGCTAAATTAATCTGATACAAATCACACAGTGGAACATGTTTCTAATCTACAGTCAGCGAAAACCCCACATGTGTCGGTCAGTAAATACTCACAGCTAACAAGCTAACACAGGAGCTAGCATTAAAACACACGAACACCCTATTTGAAATTTTCTCACAGTAGCTAGCATTACAGCTAACAGGCTAACACACGAGCTAGCACTATAGCAGATGTGCTAACATGAAAAAACAACATAATAGAAAATGGGTGCAAACAGGCTAATCCAGGTACTAGCATTATAGCAAATGGGCTAACTTGTTAATTACATTACAGTTAATAGGCTAGCCGTTAAATTAGCAAACTAGCCTTGCTGTACATGAACTACTCATTTGAACTTATTTAGCAGAGAGGTAGACATGCTTGAAAGCAACAGGATTAGCTCATATAATTTATAATGTTGACACAGTTAATGTGTGTCCTTGTTATAAACGATCTGTTAAATAGACTAACTAATTAGCATTCCTGCTAGCTAGCGCCAGGCTACACTGCTGCAGGTGTGAAACAGTCTGTTAGCCGTTATTCAGCCCACAGCCTCCTCCTGTTACTGTGGGGTCAAATCTGGATCGGAATTGTGTTTATTTACTGATCACGGCACAAAGAAAACATCACAGCCCTCACACACACACACACACACACACACACACACACACACACACACCAATTAGCAAAAACAGTGGTAAATAAGACAATCTGTCTCTCCTCATACCACCACTCTTAACATCTTTACATTAAAACATTCTTTACTACATATTGCTCTTCTGTCCCTTATATTACATTATGTTTTAAATCCTAACCACTAAAACCTGCCACAAATAACAATTTACACATCATCGTTTCACTTTCTCTATAGCGTCATGATCATGATCAAGGTACAAACTGAAATTGCTATACATAATATGCTAAGACTCGATATTTAAGACTTAAAATTGTATAGTGATAAATGATATAAATTCCCACACACACTGAATTTGCCATGGGCGGAGCTTAAGTTCAATTCTATCAACAAATCATAAAACATAATAGTATGACATCACTACTAGCCTTCTTTGGCTAGATATGCACAATATAATTACACAACATAACGGCTAGCACTGGGCTAACCAGCTAATGATTTAATTTAGCCAACTTTAACCTTACAGCTATAGCAGTAGCTGTGTGATGTTCTATAACTAGCTAATTTGGTAGCAAGCTAACGAGAGATAAAACTATTATATTGTGTAATTAAAACAGATGTTTTATGCTAAGAATCAAAAAGAACTGCCATTAGAAATGTCACCTGCTCCGCCCCCTTTGATGTCCTGAAATCTGTATATGCTAATTTTCTACAGATTAAAACAGCAGAAATATAACTTACTCTCAATTACACCTAATTTAAAAAAAAGCCAATTTTAAGTGACATATTACACCAAAAAATAATGTGACATCAACAACACCTGCTAATCCAGTCAGACCCGGAAAATTCAGCGCTCGCATTCTGTCTCTCATCTCTTAACTGGCTGATCTTTTGTTCCAGAGCGATGGAGAGACAGCGGCAGAGGTAGAGAGACAGATGGAGAGCGAGAGAGAGAGAGAGAGAGAGAGATGGAGCGATGGATGCTATGAGCTAGAGGAGGAGAAGAAGTGTGTGATGTCGTCCACGCTGCGTTGCACCTTCCCCATGTAGAAATCAATGTTGTGTGAAAAGTCTGTACACACACTCGACTGGGCGTCACCAAATGCACAGTACAGGGCAGTCCCACCTATGCTGATCACCACGGTAACCAGGCACAAAAGGAGAAGGAGGAGCCAAGAGTCTCCGCCCACCTCATCTGTATATTACAGAGACAGACTGAGGCTCAGATAACAGGTCTGATACACTTTATTACTGTGAGTGTGTGTGTGTGTGTGTGTGTGTGTGCGCGTGTGTGTGTGTATACCATGCTCCAGACCATCCTCAGGTACGTGGAAGCGGACTCTGCGTTTAGTGAGGGGTTTGCTGGTGGGGGAATTGTCATTTCCTCCATCACACACTCTTCTCTTCAAGATGGAGACGAGGCCTGAGGCAGGAGTGATCTGAGGACCACAGAAAGGGAGTGGGGGCAATGTTAGAAATACAAAACACGCACACGCACACGTAGTGTTTATCCACTAGATGGCGGTGTTAAGAACAGTGAGGTGCTCAGTGTTTAGTCTGCACTTTCTCTCAGTGGCACGTAAATATTAAATATACAATAAATATTTGCATAAATTAATATGGATTAAAGCTGGTGTGTGGATGGAGCTGACAGACGAAGAGACAGAGACAATAAATAGCACAGACTTCATATTTTATCTGACTTTAGTTCAGAATGATGATACGGAGGAGTCTCAGAGTCGGCTTCATCTTCACTACAACATAAATATCATTCATTAATCATCGATTTCTCATCACTGTCTTTACATGAACACCGAGAACAAAACAGAACACTAAACCCTGCGTGTATGTGTGTGTGTGTGTGTGTGTGTGTGTGTGTGTGTAAGTGAAATATTGAAACGTCACTCAAAATCCCTACTGTTACTCAGTCATTACCGCTACTCATTACCACAAACACTTCTGTGCAATCAATTACCTTCATACCACACACACACACACACACAGACACACACACACACACACAACTGAAATATGCCATTATGCAGCATTAGTGTGCTAAATTTAAAATAACAGGTTTTAAAGCGATTGTCATTGTGGCTTTGGTGAAAAATATTAATAATAATCCAGAGATAAGACTCACATCTGCGCACACGCACACACACACACACACACACACACACACACACTCTCCACTATCTCTCTCCATCCACTCTATTTTCTGATCTATAAGATCCATCTGTTCTTCAAACTTTGAAATTAGGGAAGTGCAGTAGGGAGTTTGCAGCAGGTCACCTGCTTCAGGAGTTACAGTAATCTGCTGCTCGTGTGGTTTTAGTTTACTGCTAACACGAGATTTAAAAACAAAAACCACACACACACACACACTTACACACACACTCTTCCTGCACACACCCATTAAAGCTCCATTACAGATCAGAGCTGACGCCGGAGAACCCCACAGCAGTCAGTCTGAGTGCTCTACAGAGAACCGTGATTATATCATCAGATTTACACACATTCCATCATTTATCTGCAGGAGAGACAAAAATCCTCACGCGAGCTGAAATCTGTGTGAATCTCCTGCTAACACGACTGCACACACACTGTTCCTTGCAGTCTCTTCACCAGCAGGGGTTTTTATCAGGATCAGTGAAATATGTGCTAAGATCAGGAATTCCCAAAGTAGGGGTCATGACCCCATGTGGGGTCACAGGAGGAACTCACAGCCTCCTCGATTCATAAAGTCCATCTGGGGTCATTTAAAAAAAAAGTTCGGGAACTCCTGTATTAGTGTATTAATATATATATATATATATATATCCACTGTACGTATAAAACAGCGTGAGCAGTTCTCCGCAGCATACTCGGGTTTTATTCTGCACTGCGTCACGTGTTCAGTGGTTCAGTCCTGATCATGTGACCTGCGCCTGAGCTGTTCATCCTGCTGAAAGAGTTCATTGTCACTGCAGCAGCTCAGGAGAAAGCTGCGTCTCACTCACAGTGCACTCATTCAGCTGAATGACATCACGGTGACATCACACACTGAGGCCTGACTGAAACACACGCGCTGTTGAGGAAATGTCAGCGTGTAAGTGTGTGTGCGCACGCACGTGTGCGTCTTCATCCAACACTGCTTTTATACTGTTTTTATATATTGTTTAAAATATTGTTATTTGCTTATTTTGGTTTACTTTAATTATTGTATTTTTAATCCTTTTAAAAGATATTTCAAAGATTATACTTTATTTTAAGCCCATGTATAACTTTTTCCTTTGATTTAAGTGATTTATTGATTTACATATTTCCCCTCACCTCCTCCACCTGGATGCGTTTGGCGAGGTCGTCCAACATGGCGTCCTCTGGCCTCTGAAGCTCCTCCTCGAGCTCCAGTGCTTCTGCAACTTCCTCTACTTCCTCTTCCTGTTCCACTTCCTCTTCCTGCTTCTTAGCTCCTTTATCCAGCTGAGTGTGAGACACTGTTTCCACTCCTCCTCCTTCCATCACCTCTTCTCTCTTTGGGTCAGATTCCGGTTCCGCCTCCACCTCCATCCGGCCTCCTCCAGGTTCCACCTCTTTTCCACTTCCTCCAGGCTCTGCTTCCTTTCCAACATCTTGAGGGTTCATCTCTCTCTCTTTTTCTTTCTCTCCCTCACTCTCTTGTTCTCTCTCGCTCCGTTTCTCCACTTCCTCTGTGATAGCTGCCGGCAAGGAGCTTTCTGTCATTACCAAGGTGGGTGGGGCTTGGGGAGGAGAAGTGGGAGGGCTGGACACAGAGTCACAGAGATGTGTCGGCTCCCTCTGCTGGGCCACACAAGCAGTGCCACTTTCACTGGGAGAGACATCATCCTGCTCCGACATCCCTGACTCTGACAGAGAGAGAAATAACCAGTGTTTTTATCGCCCTACTGAAGAAAACTTGTTTGAAAAAATATTGTGTTGAATTAAAACTATAAAGAGATCATTCTAAACATTAATTTCTGCTTATTTAATTACAAATGGTGCCAATAATTTTGCAGTTGATGTTCTCAGTAAATGACAGCCAATCTGAATGAGAGTGTATGTGTGTGTATGTGTGTGTGTGTGTGTATGAGACAGAAAGTGAAATGAGGTCATGCAACCCAATGCCGAGCCACGTGATGTTCAAGTAACACACACCACACACTTTCTTATGCATTGCACGATGTTACATGTACTCTATGAACCCGTGTGTGTTTGTGTGTGTGCGTGTGTGTGTGTGTAGGAAACTCACTGTCAATACATGGAGATTCTACCGTGATGTTCTTCTGTCCACAGCTCTCACTGTTCCTGATCCTGTGTACCAGCTCACACTGAACATAAACACACACAACAAAGGTTGACAGACAAGCATTTCAGTGTACATAATAATAATAATAATAATACACATAATTTATGCTCAAAGCTGTCCTATCAGTTTTGCAGCATTTGACTGAACCTGAGCAGAGAGTACAGCTCTATACACATCAGAATTCTTCCTGCTACTTCCAGAAGCATCAATAAACACCAGTGACCCAGTTCCATTGGCAGCCACACATGCCCATGTCCACCATGTTTCACAGATGATGTGGTATGTTTTCATAAGTGCTTTCTTTCTTTCAGGTTTCATCTGTCCAAAGAACTTACTTCCAGAACAGGCCAGGCTTTCCTGCATCTCGCCTTTCTGTTCTTATATGTATCTTGAAATAAATCCTATGTATTTACATTCATGAAGGTGTCTCTTGATAGACTTTGTTAATGATACTCCTAGCTCCTCAAGAGTGTTCTTGACTTGGCTACATGTTGTAAATGGGTTTTTCTCCACCAAGGAAAGTATTCTACAATCCTCCACTTTACTTGTCTTCCGTGGTCTTCCAGGCCTTTTGATGTTGCTGAACTCACCAGTGCATTCCTTCTTTTTAAGAACGTAATAAATTGTTGATTTGGCCACTCCTAAAGTTTCTGCTATTTCTTTGATAGGTCTGCTTTTTTTCCAGCCTAATGATGGGCTTCTTTGTTTGCACCGACACCTCTTTGGACTGCATATTTAGAATTCCCATGAACAGCTAGGGTTCTCCTACATGCAAATTCAACACTTGGCATCAACTCCAGACTTTTAACCTCCTTAATTTGTCAAAATATCAAAGAAACAGCCAAGAAACTGGCAATTAACCTGTTCATCAGGTCATTAATGGTTAATGCAATATTTTTGTTAAATGCCTCGAATTAAAACTGAAATTCCACACATCCATCACATCTTGATGGCTTCATTTCAAATCCACTGTGGCAGTGTACAGAGGCAAAATTACTAAAATTGTGTCACTGTCTAATTACTGGACTTGACTGTATAAATAAAAATATTTTGGCTCTCTGGTCTGTGTTTACAAGCCAAGCTTCTCTCACACACACACACACACACACACACACACACACACACACGCCCACCGTGTTGGAGCTCCACGTCGGTCTGCAAAACAGGAAATGACATAAAACCGTCCATCAGAAACTTTTACAAAATAAAGCAATACAGTTAGTGTAATGCAGTGAGCTCCTGTGTGTGAGAGTGAGTGTGAGTGTGTGAGAGTGTGTGAGAGACGCAGAATCTAATATTAGCAATGCACATTTCCCTGAGTAATGAAACTCTAGTACACATCTCAGATACCATGCAAACACACACAAACACACACACACAGATACTATACACTCAGTACATACACAGATAAATATACACACACAGTTACCATGTGCACTCACTTTAATACTGGAATTTAGATCTTAACACAGAGAAAGAACACACACACGCACGCACTCTAATTCTGTTTGTGATCCTGTGAGTGCATGTGTGTGTACTCACTGTCTGTGTGTCATGCAGATGTGTTTCAGGTTGTCCAGATGTTCAGAATTCAGATTACAGTGAGGAAGGATGTTATCTGCAGACCTAGTACACCTCCACCTGCTCTCTGAGAGAAAAGAGAAAAGGGGGGATACATTAAAAAACATAAGCAGCATTAATGAATGAAGGAGTGAGTGTGTGTGTTTGTGTTACCCCACGTCTCCTGCAGGGCAGCGATGTTGGACAGCACTCTCTCATGGTACAGTCTCTCCAGCTGGAGAACGTGCAGAGCTCGCTCATCTACACGCAGCATGGTTAAAGACACATCACCACTATAGACCACTATGCATCACTACAGACTATACATCACCATGCATCACTACAGACTATACATCACCATGCATCACTACAGACTATACATCACCATGCATCACTATAGACCGCGATACACTCCTAAACAGGACTATGCACCCCTTTGCATCGCACCACTATACAATGCAATACACCATGACATATCATTACACATCAGTGCACCAATCACAAAATTACGTCTCAGGATTACATTGCTGAATTAACATAGTCTAATTAATATTTTAACTTGAATAAATTTCAGAAAATACTGAATTTTATACATTAATAAATAAAGAAATTGTCAATATTCACTATTGAAATGTAACTGTTGAATTAAAACATTGTGCATGTGGTAATAATTCC
>JAQMYM010000005.1:21120042-21123522 GCA_030014255.1 Parauchenoglanis ngamensis
TTTTCTGACTCTGAGAACAGGACAGTTAACAGGGGTGTGTCCTCCCACTGTAAGTTTAGATTAACCCGTTAAAGGCTCTTATTGTGGTTTAAAGGTTTTTTTTTCTGGTCCAGCACTGTGACCATTTTATCTCAGTTGTGCTTAGTCTGCATTCATTCTTGTTCTGCATCAAACCACCATGATTTCTTTTTATTTATAGATGAAAAACACTTTTATAGTGCTTGTCCTGTGTTATACTTGAGGTCACACGTTGTGATTCCCAATCTCTAAGCAGAAAAAAAATGGCCCCTCAACTTGAAATTCCTTTTCATTAACTTTTTACAGCAGTGGGTTCCTTCCTCATTTACAAAGAATGTCAAATAAACATGGCTGTGCACAGCTACTTACACACACACACACACACACACACACACACACACACACACAAAATACATAGTACAGACTGATTTAACTGTAATGAGCGTAAAAAAGTACAACTGTTCTTACCTGCATAATTCTTTCTGTTTGCTAACTCTGTTAAACATAATTAATCAAAATTATATATTAGTTTGGCCAAATGTAAATATATTCAAATCCAAATATAAAAACAAATAGTTAAAACAAATGAAAATAACAAATATTTTGATATTATTTGCACTATAGATCAAAAGTACAAAAGTTACAGTGATTTTGTTCATGTGAGTAAAATCTCGTTTCTCCACTCACAGGTCTAAACATTTTTACATTTTTACATTAAACAATTTTACTCATTTTTCAATTTTACAATTTCACCCTCTCTCTCTGCGGCTCTGAGAAGAAAAAAAGTTCATTTTAAAAACTGTATGTATTTTGGACAATGTTTAAGGCTTAAACAATATCACACATGCAAAGTTCCTGTTGTGCAGAAAACAGCATGCTTATATTTAGTACAATAGCATAATCTGTGGGTCTGAGATTACTTTTATTCAACAGCTCTGTAAAGTAGAAACTAACGTAGAGTAGTGACATTTCAGTCACAATATTTTGTTTATTTTTCCTTCATTAATAAAAATTGTTCCCAAAGACTCCACAGCTGGATAAAGTGTTAGGTGTCAGTTATGCAGACTGACTGACAGCTACAATGTAATGATTAAACGTAATGATTGAAGTAATGTAATGTTACTATTGTGGGAATCGGAATTGTATGTAACATCACAGAGAGCAGAGTGATACAAACAGTGAAATGTCCCCGTGCTGTTATACTGAATATCAGCAATCTTGGAACACTGCTTGTCCAATCAATTTAGTAAACTGGAAATAGCCGTTGTATAAACAGCTTTTGTTTGCACTTTTAAAAATTACTGTATTACAACCTGGAATTAAAATAGATTCTATTTGGATTTATGTAATGGACTTAATGTAATTTATGTAATGCAATGTAATTTATGTAATGTAATGTGATTTATGTAATGGACTTAACAAAATAGTCCAAATTGTTGAAGTGGAATAAAAAAACTGAACTTAAAACAACTTGTTTAAAAAAATCTATTAAAAACTGAAAAGGTTTGTGTATGTATGTATTTTGCTATGAAACCCCTAAATAAGATCTGGTCGAACCAATTAACATATAATTAGTTGATTAATCCACCTATGTGCAATCAAAGTGTCACATCATCTGTCACAAATGTCAGTATAAATACACCAGTTCTGAAAGGCCCCTGAGTCTGCAACACCACTGATCATGAAGACCAGGGAGCTCTCCAAACAGGTCAGAGACAAAGGTGTCAAGAAATAAAGATCAGGATTGGGTTATTAAAAAAATCCTAAATATTGAACATTCCACTCAGCACCATTAAATTGATTATACCAAAATGGAGAGAATATAGTACACTAACCCTATGAATACTTACTGTATGCACACTCAAGATTTGCATTATTTGTCTTAATTAATGGTTGTCACACAATAAAACTCCAAAAATCAATTTTAATTCCAGGTTGTAATGCAACAAAACAGGAAAAAACCACCCCAAAGGGTTAATACTTTCACAAAGCACAGTATAATAGATACAGCAGACTCTCTGTTCCTGTTGTTAAATGCAGTTACTGTTTTTTTTTTTCAAAGCAAATGTCCATCATAAGGATACGAATAGATAAAATCATTCTTACCTGCAAACCTCCCCATCTCTTTTAACTCTGTGAAACATGTAATTAATAATATTTTATATTAATTTTATCCCAATATAGTTAGATTAAACAAAATATAACAAAGAAAATAACTAATGTTTAAATAATGTGTAAATCTTATAATCTGTTTCATTTTCTATATATATAGACAATTTTGCTGCTCACAGCTATAAAGAGATTTGGAATTTCTTTTTTTATATATTTAAAAACTCATGTGTAATTACCGTCTTCCATTCTTTGTCTTTCAAGCACTGAAAAGAGAAAAAGTACATATTATAGACATTTGTAGGATACTGTTTAATACATCATTATTATTTTTTGAGTTGTGTGTGTTGAATAAAACAGTCTTATTGTACATTTGTTATGTCTAGGTTCAAGAAGGATGAAAGGATTCAAAGAAGGATCAAAGCTTTGCTTATGTTTTAATGATCATCTCCATCTTTCTTCTTCTTAACAACGTCGTCTTGATGCTTCATGGGCAGTTTATTGGTGTTCATGACAGCATGACTGATCTGATCTGCCATTTTAGATGTGAGACCTCCCAAAGTCAGAGATATTTATTTATGCAATCACTTGGACCCAGGTGAATCTAAAATGAACACAGGTGTATCCTGTTTAACACAGTGACCTGCTCCAGCAGGTGCTGAGGTTGATTTACTCTAGTTTAAAACCTACATTCTAATGAGTGACAGACACAAGCTCAAGTTTAGGCCTGTTAGACCCTGTAGAGAAACTAACTGAGACCAGCTTCTTAAAAATATGTGAGTGAGCACTTCAGGGTGCACCGAGAGAGCAGATATTGAACACATAAGAAAGAGAGATACAGGAAGCCATTTCAACTGCTATCAGTCTGTGCAGTAAAATGACACTTTGACATTTCTCTGCACTATATTTTATTATTATTATTATTATTATTATTATTATTATTATTATTATTATTATTATTATAAAATATGTATAGATCCATATATGATCCATGTATAGGTATAGAATGTGGTATCCAAAAGGCTTTAATATTTCACACTGATCATATTCAGACCTGTTAATCACAGTGTGAGAAGAGTTTTGTCTTCAGAAGACAGTAATATTAACGTGCTGATTTACATCATGTGACAGGCTCAGACATAATTTTGAAAGTTTGGAATCATACATTAAAGCTTCTAACAACACTGACTGCTATTTATCTTGTGGCGTTATTAGGGATAAATAATTTCAATATTACCTTTCTTGTGAAAAATAACTGCAGTTACAATCCATCCAGCAGTAAAAAGACACGCTGAAACTGAAATGGCAACAGCAAGCTTCCAAGTATCAAAGACTTTACCTGAAATGAAACCA
>JAQMYM010000005.1:21123622-21137355 GCA_030014255.1 Parauchenoglanis ngamensis
CACACACACACACACACACACACACACACACACACACACACACAGAGAGAGAGAGAGAGACACACACACACACATACACACACACACACACACACACACAGAGACACACACACAGAGCATGTGTTAGCTCCAGAGCCAAGTCTCAGGCTCCCTTTCCAGCCTGTAACTCCATGTGTTTACTGAAAGCGTGTCTCAGCAGCGCCGCTTCACAGCCTGTAGCTCAGAGTGAGTCACTTTAAACATCACCACTGAAAATCAGTAGTCAGCACCGCTGTGTCTCAGTACTCTGCTGTTATTAGCATCAATTTATCGCAGAATGAAGCCATCCTAATGCAGGACATGTCAAGTGTTATAACAGATTTATTAACTATATCATCTGCCATTAATCACGCTAACTACAATAAACTTTATTTAAAGTTAAAGCAGCAAACATTATGCAGCTGTAGTATGATCCCAGTGATGTGTGAGCTGCTCATGAGCACATGACACAGTTACGAAGCCCCGTCACTGCGCTGGAAGAGTTCAGGATTATTGGCGAGTCACTGCTTAGCCTATAAATCTTTATAAGTGTTTGTGTTTTCCCTAAAAATACTGACGATCTGGAAAAACAAGAATTATTTACATAAAGAGTAAAGCGTAGCCCCGCCCCCTGGGCCATTCCTGTCTGTTTGTGGTTTTGGATGTTACACTTGAGGTCTGTTTTTCATTTTTTCCCCAAAACTTCTTCTTGCAAAACAGTGCTGTGCGTGATGATAAATATATTTTACTAACATCCAATCAGGATAAAATACGGTTCTGTTCCCAGCATGTATGTTGTTCTGTTCAGCACTAAGTGTGAGCTGTGAGGGTTAAACCCCGTGATGATGACTGAACAGGAAGTGAAGGACACGGCTCATCCATCATTAAATATATCATCACTGCAACTGAGTCAGCAGCGCTACAGGAGTAGGGCACTTCCCTTCTTCCCTACACTTAGGGGAAGTGTGAGTGAGGAAGACTGAGACAGAGCGAGACTGAGAGAGACATTTATCTGACGCTCAATCGTCGTCTCTCACGTGCACGGACTCGTGTAACAGAAGGATAGAAAGATTACATAAACGAGTGTAACTAGAATAACTAGAAGTGCTGAAGAGGTGAAAGAGTCACTTTAATCACAACTCATTTAAACACTAAAATAATCAAACACACACATACACACACACACACACACACCTTCTGCCTCTTAATAATAATATTGCTGTAAAATGAACTTTGTCCCCGATGCAGTCATATAAAAATGTAATATGGTCTGTAAACACTTGTATTTATTTGACTTTCCCTTATTGTCTTATTCATGCTGTTTGTACAGTTTCACAGCCTAAAACAACTAAAAAACAACTAGATTTAAAAATAGGCATTAAATTAATGTTGAGTCATTTCTTTAAGGTTTCCAAAGCGGCAGGTCTGAACTGAGTTTGAGGAAACAGCACGAGGAGAAGCAGTGCAGAAAACGAAGCTCATAAACGGAAACACACTCACGACTCGGAGTCACAGCTGGAGCAGGAGTCACAGCTGGAGCAGGGGTCACAGCTGGAGCAGGGGTCACAGCTGGAGCAGGGGTCACAGCTGGAGCAGGAGTCACAGCTGGAGCAGGGGTCACAGCTGGAGCAGGAGTCACAGCTGGAGCAGGGGTCACAGCTGGAGCATCTCTTTTATCATACAGTGTAAAGAATAAAAGCCAACAGTTTACCTGCACACATCAGGTGAGTGTGTGAACACATTAATCAGCTCACTGTCTCTGCTCGCAATAACACTCAGATTATAAAGCATGCTTTTTTTGGTTTCATAAAAATAAATCATTATCGCATTAATAAAGAAAGCAGCAATAAAAGCATTATAGGCATAATCTCTCTGGTGTTTTCAAACTTATCCTGAACATTTATTATTATTATTATTATTATTATTATTATTATTATGGCACAATAACTAAATGCATATTTACGTACATTATATAATTGTAATACATAATAAATCGAAATTTGCATGCACGCGGGTTACATGGACAACCTTTACTGCCTTTACACGTAATTTCCTTCTTTTTTTTCACCCCTGCGTATTCATTTCCCGAATAACTGACCTCCATTTATCTTCTCTGAACAGAAATAAAGTAGAAAACTCACAGATGTCAGCTCCAGGTGAGATTAATCCAAAACACCGCGTTCAAAACATACATTTAACCGCTCAATGTTTATTTCTGCAGTTCTGCATCGCGCTTCCTGACATCCATCCGGGAACTTTCTCCCAGCGCCTACGTCACGGCAATACCCGGAAATAAATTACCCAGCCATTGCAGGTCTAGTTTTTTAAATAACTTACTTTAGCATATTTATGATGTTTCGTTTCCTCAAAAACCTTGTGAATAATAAATAAATTATATACAATATATCGTTTTCATGCGATATGTTTTTCTTAACTAGCATTTGACACTGCAGTAGTTTCTTTCGTTAATTCTATTAGCGCAATCTTTGCATAAAAACTACACCACCCGCGAGCACCCGCTCTCCAGATTACCTAGCATTAGCGGGTGGCTATCTTTGTTATTTTGCTAAAGCTCTAACATAATTCTTCTGCTGCAGACAGACGGCGTGATGTTGTGATATTTCATTATTTAACGACAAGCATATTTACTACAATAATTGGGGGGCGGGGTCTTTACAGTAACAGAAAGCTGTAAAATCCGAAATTCCCGGATGAAATCACTGCGTCTGATTGGATCAGCGAACAACGACCCGTTAAGGGAAATTAATATTTACTTTTTTAACATTTAGAGTCTCTTTACATATCGATTATTTTTTTCCCTGTTTATTTGCAAAGGTTTCTACTAATTCTGAATTTAATAAAGCTTTACTAAATACGCTTGTCAAGGTGAAATAGACATTAGCGCGTGGAACTCTGCCATCTAGTGGACACGGTGTGGAACTGCACACAACTCAGAAACAAAACCAGAACTTAAAGCGCTTTAAATTAATATTCTGTGCAATGTGCTACACATGATTGAATAAACACATTACTGCAGTCACACACAGCGTCTTTCTGTAACAAAGCAGTGATTTAATTTAAAGACAGAAACTGAGCCAGTTATATGTAGATGACAAAATATATGTACTGTATATCAGAAGCATATTTTTAGAATTGATTACATAACTATCCACATCTAAACAATTATATTATCATTTTCAAAGACATATTGCTTTATTGCATTTACCTTATAAATCACCAAGCAACACTTCTTTATTCACTTTTATTAGAAGTTCATATTCACATAATGTATATATACATTAATGAAGAAAAAGCATATTTTCTTACAACACCAACTCTGTGACGTCTCGTACTGCTGTGACCATGAGAACCCCAAATATCCAGTACAAGAAACACCAGGTTATATTTATTTTATACAAATGTTATAGAACAAGTTCAGATGCTGAAAAACTGCAACTTTCAAAATGCACAAGAATTACTTCTATAAAATATCACTCTGTCCTGTTCAGATGCAATCTGGCAAAATCCAGACATGCAGTTAATCATCATCATGCTAAACTGGTGGAAATGGGCCTCCATTACATGTTAGCTACATTAACCTTGTAACTCCAAGCACTGTGATAATTAAATTGTAATTATTTGTACTGCTAACATTATAAGACCCTAAGTAATAAAGTATAGTCATCATGCCTATTATAAATGCTTTATTTACTGAAGGCTTTCACAGTAGCATTATTTTAGACCTACAAAAGTTTGTTGTGTAAAATACAGGATTAAACAGAATTACAATGTTCATTTTAATCTTGAATTATTATTATTATTTCATGATGTGTTGATAAATTAAATAAATATGCTGATGATGAAGCAACATCACACTTTAAAATCATTATATTGTTCCAATTTTGTGTGTGTAATTTTTACCCACAGCCCGTGTTTTTAGTGTTCTCCAGGATCTCGTCGTAAAGCCAGCTCTGTTTGAACTCCTCCGAATTCTCCATCAGCTCGAACAGTCGTTTGTACTCGCTCGGGGAAATCTGACCGGTCATCACATCCTCGAACAGCCCCATCTGCAGCAGGATGTGCGCGCCGCTGCCCGCGCTCCACGAACTGCATCCAGAATCAATAAATGATCAGATTAATCACATCACTACGGTTAACCCTGCTGTGTGTCTGAGTGAGGTGAAGCTGCTGCCACCTGCTGGCGATACTCAGGAACTGCACTCAGGAACGCAATCCCAAACTTCATTTATTTTTTGGATTTGTGATGTGTGTGTGTGTGTGTGTGTGTGTGTGTGTGCGCGCGCGTTGACGTACTTGAGCTTGTCGATGAGTCTGCAGCGGCGTTTAGTAAGACACTGCTTGACCATCATCACCAACGTGCTGCTGTTAAAGGGAGTGACGGAGGAGGAGAAGAAATCTTCACGAGGAGTGATCCTCACCAAGCACAAGTGATCATTAGGGACATGCTGAAAACACACACAATAACACACAAACATTTCTTTATTTGAGTCTACAACTAAAAAATAAACATACAGAAATTTAGCAGATGCGTTAATGGCTTCGACGTGATTGAACACGTGAGTCAGATGAGGGTAATTAAACAGCGGCACTTCAGATCTTCGGATCCGTTCTCCGGAACCTCTTACCCACTCGCATTAATGACCGCATGCACACAGGTCACAGCTGCAGCGTTGGGATAACCTTGGGGCGCTCCAGCGACTCCCGCATCACACTGCTGTGTTTTTATTCTTCCTTCAGCTAATTCGGCCACACCCACTTTAAGGGTTGGTTTCCTTTGTGCTTGCGATATGAAGCTGAGCCACTGACTCAGATCGAGAACACACACAGTATGAGCAGTATAACATGCTCAGTTAGAGGCGGCCACAATAATTGGAAGAGGAGAATTTTGCTTAAACAGCAGTGTAATGAACAGAAGACAAAACGATAGGAGTGTTGCGGGAAACCGTCCACACGGCTGCTCCTACCAGTCAGGGGAGGAGAAACCTACACCAGAACATCCTTACACTGACAAATGGCTCAGTTACGCCATTTAACGTTAGCTCGCTCTTACTGCTCTCCTCAGCGCCCCCTGCTGGTGGAGAGCAGTACTGCCACACTGATTTACACTAAGGAAAGTGTGTGTGTGGCAGTGTGTGTTATTATTTACACACATGAAGAGTGAGCAGTAGTTTCACTCACAGTGCTCTTAGGGATCGCTGGACCGCCATGCTTCGATACTGTAACAAAAGACGACCATGGCTCCTGTTAAACCACACACACACACGCACACACACACGCACACACACGCACACACACACACACGCACGCACACGCACGCACACACACACGCACACGCACGCACACACACACACACACACACAATGGTTAAAGTAACAGACAGTTTACAGGTTAACAGAATCATTTAAATCTCAGAGAAAATAAAAGTTTTCAATTGAGAGGCTTCGGCCCTCAGCTCTGAACAGCACTGACAAAAAAGTACTGTAGGGGGAACTGTAGGGGGAACTGTAGAACCATAAATGAACAGACCTGGTGCAGCAGCTCAATATCACATGCCATCTGCCACAGAGCGCTCAGAGCCTGATAGTTCCTGTAATCCCCAGGTTTCGCTGCCAGCTTCTGTCTCACACACACACACACACACACACACACACACACACACACACCCTATACTGATGAGTCGTATTCAAGGACAGCTGAGTTAATATACAGACAGACAAATATCCAGAGAAAGAGAGATAGGTGGACAGACAGACAGATGTACAGGCAGACATACACACAGACAGACAGACAGACAGATGGATGGATGAACAGACAGGTGAGCAGACAGACAGACAGACTCACAGCGTACTCTCTCTCACTGATGAACATGATGAGCTCCACTCGGCCGTAGCGGAACACGGACAGGCGCTCGTACAGAGCGTAGAGGAGTTTCCACAACATGTTCCTCTCGTTCCTCTGAGAGAAAATCCCCACCACCTTCACTGGCACATCTGAGTGTACACACACACACGCGCACACACACACACGCGCACACACACACACACACACACACACACACGCACACACGCACACACACACGCGCACACGCAGACACACACACACACGCACATGCAGACACACGCGCACACACACACACACACACACACACACACACACACGAATGCAGCTCATTCTTTTTGCAAAAACCAGAAGACTTTCCTGCTGGGAAATTTTGAATGTTAAAGTGCTTATTAGTGAGACTTTTTATATAAATGTTAAATAAATGCCTCTTTAAAAAGTCATTACATCACTGATTTTACATTTTACTTTATTTGATTATGCCATTTATAAAGATGTTTATTATTAGGCCTAGGCTCTGTGGCACATTTGCAGTACAAGTCTCTGTGAATGAGCGGTTACTATAGAAACGATAACAAGTGCACTAATATAGTTTATTTGTTGCTTAATTAATAAACGTAGCATTTCAGATGAGATGTACGGAGAGAATAAAATCAAATCAGCATATAATCAGCGAATAAAGAGAGATGTTATGACTGTGATGTACTGCAGAGGGGAGAGACGGCTGAGCCACCTTCGTGATGAGATAAATGCTCTCCGTGAGAGATTCTGCAAACACAGAATCAGAAAGGTGAACTAAAGCCGAGAGGAGACGTGACACTGAATAATGTGTGTGTTTTCCTTATGGTGTAATCTTTATGGTATGGTTTGCAACACCGGTTGCCTCAGTTTTGCTTGTTGAAAATGCCGTATTTCTTGTTTACATTGTATGATGCCGTTGATTGGCTTGAACGCTTCAGGTGAAGGATCGCTTTACACGCTACTATTTAAGTGATTGTGGCGCCACCGATATTCAGGGTAGTGCAAGTTTGAAACTAAGGTTAAGAGGGACTTTACACCTGAACCTACAATCGAGCCTGTGCTCTGCTGGTGCAAACGGCCACTGCGGTTCTGCGTATGATGATCTGACGGTCTTTTTTCAGAATCGGGACCTTTTAGACTTTTTGTAATGGAGTCAGCAGAGGTGCAACTGAGCCCTTTCAGACAATCCCTACACACTCCTGCTCGCTCACAGGTAAAGGTTAGACTTCTGTCTGCGGTGGTATGTTTCCCTAGTCAGCGTGTGTAAGCTCTGTAAGGAAGACTTGCAGTATCCCACTTACATTTACTAATTATGCAGTGCATGTCCTGTCCATTCATCCAGTACTTGATTGATTTTAAATATAAGGCATTCATAATAATTTTATGCAGGTGATTGTAGACGCAGTATACACCTTAACAAGTGTAAACAGTATTAGGCTACTATAGTTTATTCAGTGTGTTAATGCAGTCTGTGCAAACATTGTTCTATTGTTGTAAATTGATTTTAATTAGCTACTAGATAATCCTGAACGCCAAGATTAGGGTATGTAAAATTGTTAACATGGTGTTAAAGGTAGTGCCCAGAAAGATACCCCAGTGCATGTTATTCTGCTAATCAAGCAAATGATAATGAGCTCCTTTGATGGAATCTTCAGGATCTATAAACAGTGTTGACGTGCTTGTTATTACTCTGTGCTCATTAGCATTCTGAAGATGTGAGGACCGAAACCTTTACAGATTCCGGTGGAAGGACATCAGGCTGTGTGCAGCACATCAACACTGTGAGTCAGAAACGTATAAAAAAGGAAGAAACTGAAGATGAAGATTACATCTGTAAGTCAATGAGGCGCATTACAGCTCTGTCTGATGCTCAGTAGTATAGTTTTGTCTTGACTAGCATTAATTTGTAACTGAACCAGCCTCACATTGCTCAGGTGTCTCGTATATTTGTGTTTTGTACTCCACATTTTTCTTTAAATGACTGCGTTTAGTATGTCAGGAAACATGTGTGGACGCAAATGCAGGTAAAACACAGCTTTATTAAAGCTGACAAACAAATCAGGCAGGCAGAAAATCAAAATCGGTGAACAGGCAGAATTCAGGTGATGAACAAACAAAAAAGTGATCAAAACGCGATAAGCAGCAAGACGACGAACAAGGCCACAGGTATGGAACAGAGTGTATACTTCACAGTGATTGTGGAAACTGAGTCCTTATGAGCAGGGATAGAGTTCAGTTGTGAACAATCCGTAAGATGGTGAACGAGGACGTGTTTGGTTTTTTGTTGTCTCTCCTCTGGGGAACCCTTTGTAGGCCTTCCCCCTCGGTCGTGGACCGAGATTAGGGTTGCAGGAATGACATTTTTGACACAGTTAGGATTCCAGCATGTCCTGAGTTTGTACCCAAAAACATCTTTCTTCGAGCCCATGGCCCTCCCAACCTATTTTCCTGCACTCTCAGTGACTCGTATATCTCGAGTGGAGAACCTTACCCAGTCTCCTGGTTCGTAGCTTGGTGTTGCTCCACACTGTCGGTCTGCCAACTCTTTATTTACCCGGGCAGAGTGCTCTAAATGTTGATGTGCCTGTTCCCATAATTATTTGCTTATTTTGAACCTGCTGTCCATCAGTGGGGTTGGTGTTCCAGCGGAGCAGAGGTGATTGATACCCCAGGACCCACTGGAAAGGTGCATGTTGATGGAAGAGCGCCTGAAGGAATACTGAGCGTACTCTTCTCATAAGAATATTTATGCCCAGACTTCCTGATTATCAGCACAAGAAGTATACAAGAAATGCCCATTCTCCTGGTTTGCTCTTTCCACGTGGTTGTTTTGGCCTGTGGGTGGTAACCTGATGATGTTGGGTTCACTGAGATGCACAGCTTCTCCTGGTAAACTCTCCAAAATCGAAATATGAACTGAACTCCCCGGTCACACAATGTTCTCTGGGATTACAAAATACCTTAAAATGTGGTTAAACATTAGCTTGGTGGTTTCAAAGGCAGATGGCAGACTAGGGAGGGGTATGAGGAATAGTGACTTGGAAAAGCAATGACCCTCAATGACCATGATAACTGTTTTACCTTGCGATGGGGGAAGGTCACTGATGAAACTGATGGCAAAGTGTAACCAAACTGGTTTGCGAAACTGGTAGAGGGAGGAGTTTGCTTGCTGGAAAGGTGCGATGAACTTTATCCTGGGCACATATAGGACAGGAGGACACAAATCTATGGTATTTAGGGCCAACAGTATTTGCTTTGAGGAAGTCTGTGGGTTTTGTGAGTGCTGGGATGTCTTGTGGCTAGGGGATGTGTGATCCCACATGATTAGCTTTTCTCTGAGCGTAGGTGGCACAAACTTCTTCCCTACTGGGCACTGGGAAGGGTGTCTCATCACTGATGAATTGTTAATCTCCCTATCAATGTCCCAAGTGAGAGCACTTATGCAGCAAGACTTGGGCAGAATGCTGTCCTCCCGGGGCGTAGCACATGAGGCTGGGTACTGACGGGAAAGCGAGACCGCTTTGGTATTCTTGGATCCTGGGCAGTAAGAGAGGGTTAATCAAACTTTGCTTGCACAGCATGCCTGACTGTGCACTGTTCTTTGCAATGAACCTTTTGGCAGGTTTGAGGTAATAACAGATATAAGGTATAACAGGTATGAGGTATAACAGATTTCCTGGTCAGTGTAAACTATGAAAGGATGAAGAGCCCCCTCCAACCAGTGACACCATTCCTCCAGAGCTAGCTTGACTGCTAGAAGCTCCCAATTGCCAATGTTGTTTTTTCTCTATGTTATATTTATAAGTTCTTAGAAAAGAAATCCACCAGATGGAGCTTGGGCTTCTCTCCCAATCACTGAGAGAGAAAATGACTCCAGCAGCAGTTTTGAAGGCATCTACCTCCACAATGAAAAGCTTGCAGGGGTTGGGGTGCCTTAATATTTTATTATTATTGTTATTTTATTATTATTTAATTTTGACTTGGACATGGGCTTCTGGGCTTTTGATGGAGGTGGTGGTGGAGACCATGCTGAAGGAAGGAATGAGGAGACATTGGCATGACCGCATTTAATCTCTTGTCTATGGGTTATGGGTCTGCAGCCACAGAAAGCCCAGCACCACCAGGTACTGATTGAACACACACTGATTTGTAACAGTGACTAGGAAGGAAATGTCCTCCTGGTGCAAGACACTGACTTGGAGACGAATGGGTTCAATGCAAAGGGTGACTGACCATCACCGATTGGGCCTTGGAGGACTTTTCGGACGTGCTTCAGTGGGTGTGATGGCAGATGGACATTCCCAGCAAGGTGACTGTCTATGAAGTCCCCAGGTCCACCGGAGCTGATGAGCGCTATCTGAACTGGTATTACGGAATTGGGATGAGACAGAAAATGGCTTGGACTGACCGTGGTGGAGAGAGAGATGGGACGATCTCTCTCAGGAGTGGGTTTTGGAACCCTTGTGATAGGTTGTGAGGAGCACTGGGATAATTCCTGGCTGCTGCAGTGAAACATAATTTCTTCTTTTGTTTCATACGGCATTCCTTAATGGTGAGATTGAACTGAACAGTCTGCCTCGGTTCACTGGCCTGGATTTTTGGAACAGGTGTGCTGCTCACCTTAATGTTTTTTTTTTTTGCTTTTCATCTGGTTGTCAAGGCGCTCTGGGTAGTTTGCTTCAGTGAGAGCAGCTGTTCTCCCATGACTCTTCCCTGTGGAGAAGGTTGAACATCCTCTGGAAAAGCTGCAGGAAATGTTCAAGTATGTTCACCTTCTCTGACCGGAACGGTCGCACCTCAGGTTAGCGCCCTGCTGATAAGCAGTTAGATAGCATTATTAATCTTCCTATGCTCCAGGAACTCCTCTTGGTGCACAAAGTAAAACAAACATTGAAGCGTGAGCCCTCGACAGCTAGCGGGGTCACTCGTGTACTATTTGGAGTGAGCAGTGAGTGAAGGCATGGGGAGTGAATAATCAGTAAGAGGAAAATGTGAATGTGTAAGTGTTTGGGTGTTGTAGTTGGCCATGTTCGTAGACTGTGCTGAAACCTGGGACGTGTAGTTGTGACCTGATTGTGGCTTTGACATGACAGTTTAAATTTCACTTATGCAATTTCAGGTGAAGGTCCATCAAATGCTGTGGGAGACCTCACACCTGCAGATGAACAGAAACCTGTAATAAAGGAAGAACCTGAAGATGAACACTATCTCTGTAAGGGAAAAATTCATTCCACTCCTGTAATGCTATTTAGTTTTAAGTAGGTTTAATTTTTGATCCACATGATTTATTTTTTCTTCTATTTATTCTTCGTTTTGTGCCTTCCACATTTAATTGGAAGGAAAGTATTTAACTATAAATAATGGAATTTCAGGTGAGGGAACATCAAGCCCTGTGGGGCACAGCAGCCCTGTGGATGATCAGAATGAAGAATTTCAAATTCTGCTTGTCAAAGAGGAAGAGTCGGAAAATGAAGGCAGCATCTGTACAACGACAGTTTGTGGTAACACTGACACTTTACCTCTCACGAAAAATCACCTTACAGTTCATTAAAAAGAAAAATGAAAATGCACAAGAAGAGCAGTCGTGAATGCTGTATCTGATCATAATCAGGTAGCGTTAGACCTCATTAAATATATTGTTTATTACACCGCTCATTTGAATACTCCATTCTGATTGGTCAGTTACAGCATTCCGTACACTGTTATTTCTGTATAACAGACCATTGCTATGGACCACGTCATTAGCAGAAGCAATGAAGCCACTTTTAAATCAGAATTTTATGTCAGATTCCTGTGTAATAAGTGGTATCATGTACAGCAAGGCAGTCATTATTGCAAAATAAACCCATTCTTGAGGTCCTGCATCACCTTATTGCCTGCCCTAATGCCTGACTCGCTGTACATTATCCCTTATGTAACAGCAGCACACACTGCAGTTAAGCTGTAGGTAATGCTTTGAAATTTCATTCATCGATCCGTGGCGCAGAACACATTCTTATGTATCTACATGTGTCCATATACTTCTATTAACGTGGTACAAAATTTAGGCAATAAAGATTTTTCTAAAAATGTAAAATCTGTATAGGCCACACATCAGGATAACTAAATGGGGAGATCCAATCAGATCAAGTTCTTTACCTGCATGCTTTTAAATTGCTGCTCATGCCGCACCACAGGGAAGCGTAACACACTGAGGAAAACGCTGTCTATCCCTGTCACACAGAGCATGAGCTATTTTATTCTCGTGGACTCCGGGTCAGGGATGGCTGCGCATCATCAGGATTCCAACTCGCAATCTCTGGACACCTGGGCTTACTGCAAATTTGTTTTACATATGTTTATTTGTTTATTCAGAAGGATAAATACAAAGTGTCATAACACCATCTAAACACAACTGTGGGCTACTGTATATTCTTATCTCATGTACAACATTGGCAGCTGCATTAACACATCATGACAAGAACTTCTAAATAAACTGCTTAGTTATACATGCATGAAGTTGGCACATGTATATTTTAACACATATATGTGTGTGTGTGTGTGTTTTAATTTCATAGTTTCATGTGGCAGCCATGTACCTAGCTTGCATTGCCAAACATTCAGTCATGTCAGCATAGAGAACATCATCTAACAGGAGCATGCTCTCCCTTAAGTTAAACTGTGAGGAGCTTCATCTCCATTGGCAGGCAAGCATCACCTGTCTGTCCGATGATGTATTCACTGAACTTGCATCATCAGACAGATGATTATGATGATGATACCATCTTGTCCTATAAAGGGGATATGAAAAATTATTCAGAGAACAGAGTAGCAAGATCTTCCAGTGTTTAATCTTTATGGTTAATGACTTGCACCATCAGATAAGCAAGAGAACAAACCTATCAAGTATGCATGCCATTATACCACGGTTATTTGCACATATGATCAGCTACAGGTAAGGTATAGCCTAGCATTTTCTCTAAGTGTCTAAAAACCAATGTTGCAGTTTATGGTGAAAGACAAGAAAAAATAGCTGGCACTCTTTACATTACCCGACGCCGGATTTCTTCTGCATTGCACATGCTGCAAATTACAGGAGCAGTATCAAGAAGAGCCTGGACGCAGCTGTGTTTGTTCTTGTATTAATAATTTGGAATCAGACATCACAACAAGCTCTACATGTTCAAGAAATATTCAAAATCACCTTAGAGAGAGGGTGTCATTCTCTAATTGGGCTCTGTTGCTTCAGTGGGTGTGGCATTGATCTTCTGTAGAATTAAAAAAGATGAAGTCTGCAAAGACATCTGTCCAACTGTGAACATCGCAGTACGTTCAGGTGCATCCTTCATCTTGTCATCAGAATTGCTCCACACAATAGAACTCTTCCCGTTCATCCTTTAGGATTGGGAAGATGTAAATATGGCTTGGTGCGACATGTGCAGATAGAACCCTACATCTGAACCAAGACACGCATTCAAAGGTCACATTACCAGGATGTTGTGTATATACAGGAAACGTAGACCCATCCTGACATCCTATGCAGTGTGGATGAAAAATTGAGGGTCTGGATATCCCTTTCACCAGCAACAATCATGAAACTACTTCATTGCTCATGCAAGAAAAAAGAAAGTGATGTGTTAAGGGGTACAACAAATTTTGCTGTGTAGAAAGATTAACATGCCATGTGTCAAACAATAAACATTAAACACTTGACTGACGTGTTTCATCATCTTTTTCTAGCAACTTCTGTTGCTTACTACATTGTAAGCATCCTTAAATATACAGTTGTGCTTGAAAGTTTGTGAACCCTTTAGAATTTTCTATATTTCTGCATAAATACGACCTAAAACATCATC
>JAQMYM010000005.1:21180968-21195981 GCA_030014255.1 Parauchenoglanis ngamensis
TAGCGGCGCAACATGGCGGCTCCGTAGAGGTGGACCCGCCCCCTGTGTAGGTATAAAGGGCTCGCTCTAAACTTACAAAAACACAAGGATTCAGAATTGCAGCTAATTATACACTAATAACCACCGCCTGCCTCTGAATGTGAGATAATTTAAATCATCAGCAAACTTCCTGAAGACTGAGACTTAAAGACATGAATGAGTTATAATAGAAAATTCTGTCATGACCTTTAGATCAACAAGAAGGCAGAGAAAACAAGCTCACTTCTAAATCATTCTTTATTTTTGTCTGTCTCAGATTCTCATTCAGATTTTTTTCACAGGACAGAAACACACTGACGTCATGCCACTTATCTCCATAAACACATCATTTCCCATCTGAACCTGATTCGAAACACTCATTTCAGATCAGGAATGTTTAATAAATGTGATCTGGAGTGGCATAAACAACAACTCGAGCAGAAAAAAAAGGAGAATAAAAGACAACATTGTCACAGCATAAACACGTGTTTCTTTTTTTATCCTTAAAATGTAGAATTTCATGGTGATAAAACACATTTTAATGAATAAGCATGACAAAAAATGATAAAGAATAAAATATACATATATATGTCTATATGACATACAGATAAAATGCATAGTATCTGGTGAAGCGTAAAATAAAGTATACACTACACACAGCTCTGAGGTAAATAATAAATAATATCCATTATTATAATATCCAAATTATATTCGTAATTAAAATGATAAATATCCAAATAATATTTATAAAAAAAGCGTGATGAAGAAATGTTTTTTCTTTTTTTCTTTTTTTAGTATACAAACATTTAGACTGTCTCGAGCACCAAATATAAACATTTTATTTTATTAAAGTTGAGTAAATCGTAGGACGACGGTGAGACCACACAGTGTGAAAACACACAGCATGCAGCGGCATGTTAATGATTTATTCCAATTAAATTAAAGTACAATTATTAAACACATTTAACATGAGCAGAGTGATGAGTGAGGCCCCGAGAATCGATTAGAGAAATATTTATAATTATTCATTTAAATACTTCCACAACATACAAATCACTCACCCTAACCCCTAACCCTCTACCTCTAACCTTTACCCTCTACCCTCAATCAAAACCCTAACCCTAACCCCTAACCCTAACCCCTAACCCCTAATCCTCTACCCCTAACCCTCTACCTCTAACCTTTACCCTCTACCCTCAATCAAAACCCTAACCCTCTACCCCTACCCCTAACCCCTAACCCTCTATCCTTAGCCCCTTACCTCTAGCCCCTAACTGCTAAAACCATTACCCCCAGTATTGAGTGTGCTGTATATGGAAGTGATGATAATCTATGATCAGTTCTTGACCTCACTGCTACTTCATATTAAACACCTTTTTAAAAATCCATTTTCTTATTTTTATTTTTGAGGTTAAACACGCAAAAAAACTCATTGATATGGTAGATTTGTATTCTTTTCCTTTTTTTTATTCCTAAAAATGTTATATATGGTTTGACTCTGTGTGGTCCCTTTGAGTGGAAAATCTAAAAAATAAAATAAAAAACACATGTAACAAGTTGCATTTACAAATACGTTAAGTACAAATAACCCGATGGATAAATCACTGACGTAAACAACTTCTTTTTGTTGCATTTTCTTTCTTTTTTTTAAGTGAGCACCATCTGTACACAAATCATCATGGTACTGAAATTATTCTCAAGGCACTTTGTTCCTTTTTCATCTTCTTTCTTCTGTTCTGGTTTTTTTTCTCTTTTCATTCAATTCTGCCTCTTAATCAGACCTCGTTCTAACAAAACAAGCAAGCAAACTATTTACAGCCACTTTATTCCCTATCAATGCATCCTGTTTCTTTCTAACACTTAACATTTGGTAAAATATCTTTTCTTTATCAACACTATTAACATGTGAGAAAAACAGAAAGTCTGCACATGCTAATGTGAAATTCTTGTCATGTGGGAGATTTGGGAATGATCATATTCCAGATTCAAAAATTCCCATTTGAAGTCTATGTAAGTTTTTTTTCCCCAGTGATAATTAAAGACTTAAAGAAACTAGAGTTAGAGAATATCATAACTTTTCTAGCTCATGAGTTAGCATGAGGTTCCCCCAAACTAGGGTTTGGGATACAGCCAAGGTCATGTGACACGGCTGCTTAGTGAATAATAAAATTGACTGTGGAATAAAAGTGTTAGATTTGCTGGTACGTTTCTCATCTTTAAAGTCTAACTTTATATTCAAACAAATCCACTGTTAAAAAATAACATTTGAGTTTAAATTTCCTGTTTGTTTGATTTATTACCTGTTTCTGATTCACCTTTATTATTATTACAGACATGCAATAGCTACTGCACTTCCTGTTTTCCTGCATGGTTACCGTCGGCGACACGTGATGTCGAAACATGTGACCATCATCAGGTGAGCTTTACAGAAATTAACTCGATTCTCCAGCCGCTGTGTAACAAACTCCAGCGCCTCCAAATACTCCAGAGAGTCGACCTCGAACACCGGCTCCACATCGACTGAGGGGAAACACACACACACCCACACACACACACACACACACACCCACACACACACACACACACACACACAATCATCACTTCTCAATATTTGCTTTCTTCCTTTTTCTTCTGTCTGTGTTTATTTAGTATATTATATATAATAATATAGCATATTGTGTTTTTTCTTATATTAATTTTTTTTTGTGTTTAATCTGTTTAATAGAATTTGTTCAATGTCATTAATTTTTTTCCACCTTAAAGTGCTTGGGCTGTGTATTAAACTTAACAAAGGTGCTATAAAATTAAATATTATTGTGATGATGATGATGGTGATGATTATTATTGTGATCTTTTTTTATTAATATAGTGACTCACACTCGGACGTCCACTTCCCAGGCTCGAGCATTAGGTGCTGTTTGGTTTGTTCTAGTTCTTTCTTCAGCCAGTCATATTTTGTTCGTATTTCTGATATCCTCTGCTGTCGGTGCTCCAAAATCTTTAGCTTAGCGCTGAAATACACCATGCCCTAGAACCAGGAAATAAACTCATCACATCCCTGCAGTGATCCTGGGCTCAGTCCCAAATCACCCCTGTAGTGCACTGATAGTGGCAGTAAAGTGGCATAAACATCACATGACAAACAGGAAGTAGAAATCATAAAGAGGATATTTAAATAAAACGTTAAAAGGGTAAAGGTTATGTGACCTTACTGCCGGTGGTCCGCCTTCTCTGCAGACGCTCCACGTCGTCAATCTCATAAACTTTAATCTCGAAGGGTTCAGCCACGCTCCTCTGAGGTGGCCGGAGTGGACCGTCAACCCAGCGCACTCCGGGGCTCAGGATTGGCTTCCTTACTGGGGAGGTGGGGTCAAGGGTCAAATTGGGAATGAGGCGCCTTCGCTGTGTGCCTAAGAGTGAACAGAAAGTCAAATGCAATGCTAAATTCTTTAGCATACATTCTAATTATGCTTATTTTCAACCATACAATAAAATGACCTGCATGAGCCCTACTTAAAATGACTCTCCATATGGCATGAAGTGCACTACACAGGGTGGACACATTTAGGGAAAAACATGGGATTTTTTCACAGAATGACATTTTTACAGAAAAATATACTTCACTTGATTCGACTGCCATATTAGGAAGTGACCCAAACACCACAGAGGATGAACTCTATGTAGTATGCTACAGGGACTTATGTAGGATTAAGCTGTAGATAAGCTGCATGCAGTGCCCTATGTAGTGCCCTAATGTGAGCCATTCAGCTTTGCATCCATTAGCATTAGTTTCCTTCAGTGGAAATGGATTAATGGACTCTGCACCATATCTAGTGCACTACAGGGAGATATTTGGCTTTCAGCCTCATTGTGTACATGCCAACATACAATAATTTTAAGATTCTCACTAGCTTTATTGGATCATTAAAACCCAATTTGTGACAGACACCAGTAGTGATATGGGCGATTGTGTGTTCCACTTTCTCCATGGCTTGGCTCTAGATCATTAGCCTGTATGCCTGATCACTCGAGCGTTTAGAACATGATTATAAATCTGCTTCTCTCTTTAGTTCAGTGCTGTTACTCATCCTGTAGTGTGCACTTCAGCAGTGGACCCTTTTAGATTTTACAACAATGTGGACTCTAATGCTTATTTTACCATTCAGCCATTTTTCAATCAACAGATCTATTCCTGGTTTGTTCCTCTAAGCGCTTAATGACCTGAATATCACCTTTATAATATAAATATAATGCATAGTCTTAAATAAAACATATATAGTATAGTTCCATGTTTAGCTCAGCACACACAGGGTTAAATTCCCAAGCAGAAAAGGAAACTCAACACAGTGAAATGCACGAGAATGTTTTTTCCCTGAGGCAAAGTGGAGGAGGAGAGGGGCACTAAATAATGAGAGACCACCCACAATCTTCTCTGACAACTAAAAGTCTGTTTATTTCGAGATCACTATCATAAACATTCAGACAGGAGTGCGTAGGTGGCAGTTAGAAAACCTGTGGATTCTGTTTAAACTCCATTTACACTTCATTTTGATAATCTAGCTCAGAGATATTAAATAACACAGAAAGTACATTATGGACCTACTGCTCACTGGCCAAATAGGGATGTGTTGGACTGTGTAAGGAAGTGTGTAGTACCCATAATGCATGAGACACATTATGTAACACATAACTGTAGGTCACATGACTGGAGTTTTAGTGTGTGTAGTCTCCGGATTTATCCCTAATCATTTGACTGTATGAGCATTGTGACTAGAAGAAGTTCTATTTAGAGGTTGTGTCCTTCTTACCTGTATTGTTCCTTTTCTTTGCATTTTTCATACTCCTCCGTCCACTAATAGAGCTGCCGTTATCACTCATAGAATCCAGAGCAGAAGATGCACTTCCGGTGGCCTCGCTGTCACGTATCATGCTCTCATAGCCACTGCTGCCCCCACTGTGGTAGAAGAGGGCAGTTTTCCCCATGGCTGGAGGCAGCTCTCCACTCAGAACGCTGCTATTGTCACTAGCGTGGCCGCTGCTGCAGCGATGTGGCCTCCGTGGAGCGGTGATCTTACTGTAAGGGGATGGTAAAGTGTGGACCACTGGCTTTTCCTCACCCTGGAGTGGTCCTCCTTTTTCCTCAGTATTGCATGTTCCTCGTCCGTGACTGGCCTGGCCACCACTGCCCTGCAGAAGTTCTGAGATTCGTCCATTTACCGCTCTAAGAGGCAGCTTTGAGGCAAGCCCTGATCCCCTGTTGCGGCTCAGTGACTGAGTTGACCAGGAATTTGGGTTTGGGTTCTTTCCATTAGGGGACAGGCTGGCGCTCCTGTTTACTGACTGCGGAAGAGATTTGGTGGAAAAGCTTAGGGTCTTGGTGCTAGATGTGGACAGGCTTCGAGACTTGGGACTGGCCATGAGGAGTTTGGTAACAGCTGAGATTTTGGATTGGCTTGATTTGGGTAACGGTGTTATGGTGGAGCTGCAGCTTGGTCCATTGGTCGGAGAGGAGACAGAGTTACGTGTGAGGCTTCTACCAACTCGAGGCATAGTGCTATCTCTCACTGCAGCTGCTTTAGATCCAACAAGCATCAGACTCTGCCCTCTCTCTAGAGAATGACAATCATAATGGGCACCATGGGATCTTCCCAGAGAACTGGTTCTGTTTGCTAGCAGCTCGAGTTTGACACTGAAGAGCCTGCTGCTCTCACAATTTGGTCCTGTTTGCTTACCATTTACACCTAGATCCTCTGGTGTGCTGCCCAAGAAAGATAAGTGCAGGTTTGGACCCTGGTTATATGCCAAACTATGCTGGGGACTGGCTCTATTTCTCTGGTCAAGACTCGACTTTCTCACAGGTGGTAAGGGAGGGATTCCCTTTGGACGAGTGAAGAAACCTTGCTTCCGCTCTAGTGTGGCTCGAGGACTGCAGGGAGTGGACGTAGTAACTCCAAGGGTTTTATATTCTCCACTTGTGTAGCGATAAGAAGAGTCATCAAGGTCATCCTGCTTGTTTAGGCGATGCCATGCCCTAGGAAGGCTGCCAGTCCTGAGGATGTTAGCTGAAAATACAGGAGTGATGGTTTCTGAAGCATTTAGGACCATTTCACAACCATCTACCACCCTCTTGAAGGAATCAGGAGAACCTGTTGCTTCACAACTGCTTGAACTTTTTCTGTCAAACACACTTTTGTTCTTTATAGAATCAGATGTTCCTTTCTCTAACTTTACCTCACAGACGAGGTCCTCATGTTTGGAGGAATCCCTTTTCATCCAGGGATCATCAAAAATGATCTCACTCGAGAGAGAAACTGGTGGAGATCTGGTATCTTTGACTGAAGGTTCTTGGGTTGGTGGATTATGAATACTTGGCTTTACAGCAACACAAGGCTGAGCTGTTATATTAGTTTTGTTAGGGGAAAAGCTATTCAAGGTGCACAATGACTGAACATTGGAAATGGTGACTGTTGTTTTTCCCATGGTTGGAGACATTTTGGTATAAGTTTCAGCTACACAGAAAACATTTCCATCTTCCTTTTTCTGTTCTGTGAGCTTCCCTTCCTCATTAATTTCCAGAAGCTGAACCTCAGCTAGTCCCTCACCTTGCCCAAAGCACTGCTGCGTAACAAAGCTATTGCAAGATGGTTCTCCATCATTTCTTGTGCTCATTTCAGTGGGCCATGAACTGTTAGAGGAGCATTGGTTCATGATGACCTCTCCTTCAACTTTGCAGAGAGACAGGAATTTATCAGTGTTGGCTTCTGAGATGGTGGCAGTGGTAGTGGAGGCTGCACTGCTGTAGCACTCCAGGACTTCACTCATACTGCTGATGATGCTGATGGGCCGTGAACCTGATGCAAGAGCCTGAACTGAGCAGTCGCTATTGAAGCTGATAATACTGGTGGGCCTGCCATCCTCCATGATCCCATTCACTGTTAGCTCCTCAACAAGGGTAAAGACTAACTCATCCTTGCCCTGTGGCTCTAAGAACTGCTGCAAGGTGATCGCGGTGCTGTTCTTATTGTCCAGAGGTAGTTGAGGAACATCGTCACACAGTGTGTCTACTGATCCCAAACTGTTGGAGGAATGAGAGCGCTTCAGTATCTGAGGACCCATGCCAACTGGAGATGTTCTGAATTCAGCCTGAAGCAGTGATTCAGTGGAGGACCTTCCTGAATCTCTGTACAGGTTTTGTGAGGATTGTGGAGGTGTACTAGGCATTACTCCCTTCTGAGTGTACACTTTGCAGCGCTGAGAAGGTGACAAGGGAGGTTTGTATTCTGATGTTTTTGTCAAGCTAGCAATACCCAGCCGGGGGGAACCCATGGGACGAGGTTTGCCATCACTGCTGCTTCCTCCACTAATGGACTCCCTGCTGTTATGAAGACTGGAGCTGTTGGCTCTTTGAAGAGATGTGAGCTGTCCGACACCACTCACCCCAGTTACGCTCCGACTGCTAGAAAGAACACAGTTGTTTATAGAAGACATTGTCAGACTTTCTATAATGGACTGTGCAATCTCTGCTTCTTCCACTACTTCCCGGATCTCCTCCAGCTGCTGATCATTAGAGATCCTCTTGGGAGAACTTGTGGTGGTGCAAGATGGAAGCGGCTCAATTCTCTTAAGTCTGCTGGCTGGAACTTCCTCAAAAGGAAACTTGTTTACCTCCTCACTGCCGTCAATGCACCCCAGGCGCACCTGCAGCTCTGCAAACGTGTTGCATTTGAGACAGTCCTTTTCCTGCTTGCTAGACTCAGAAGTTTCTTCTGGTACAGGAGGAAGTGTCTGAGAATGAAGGGTCTGAATTGACTGGACAGTTTGAGGATTCTGGATTAGAGAATCACCTAACTGTGTTAGCTTGCCTTGATCACTCTTATTCTTATGTACAGATGGGATAATGGGTACAAACTCTGGAGGACCTTCGTTATCTGTGAGCTCTCTGTCCGAAAGTGCTGAACCGTTTGGACCCACATAGATTACAGTATCGCAGGACTGCTCACTGCTCGAATAATCATCTTGGTCACTGGTAATATGAAGTAATGGTATTTCTGAGTCTCCGACATTCCTGGAGTGTATGTTTCGGAGCTGAGTCGGACGTCTCATTCTTCCCTCCTCACATGAGCTTTCTCCACCAGAGGAACTAGACGTGTACTGCTGCAAGAGACACAGCTGGAAATTAGATTTGGATTTCTTGTTAACATTCAAAGCTACAATAGTAAATGGCTTCCTGATTCCATGGCACTGCTTAATCTGGAATTGTTGTAAGAACTCAAACCCCTGAAAAAAGCTGATGTCTCACTGACATGGGCATTTCCTTAGAATAAAAAAATCCTAAAAATTATAAATATTGTAGACAATAAAATACCAAAAACCCTTGAGGACACTGCTGAAAAAAGAAAACTGCACAGCCAATAAAATCACTTTTATGAACAGCAGTAATATTTGTCATTTTGTTCCTAACGGAATATAAAGATGTGGCTCATACCATGCTTACTTTAGTCTTCTTCTTCTTCATCCTCAGCACTCGAGAAGCGATCTGTAGTGTAGACAGAGTTTCTGAGAAGTGGCTGGGAGAGGAGGAGATGTGGGCAATCATGGTGGTGCGACAGTTCATGTTTCCCAGCGACTCTCGCAACAGCATCGTTAACTTACTGTCCCTGTGAAGAACAAAATAACCACAAAATGATGCATCATCAAAGATGCCAGCTTTGAAAATCCACTGGAATTCTCTGATGTTGGACTGGAGTCTGAACCTGAAAAACACTTCCGACTTCATGTTGAAAAGTGAAGAAGAGTGTTGTAAACATATTAAGCTCTGATTATTATTTATTACAGTTTATTGTTTTTCCTGTGTAAGCCAACTTTAGAAGTATAATCACATTACTGAGTGCTGTGTCACTCTGAATCACCGTCTACATTCCATTATTTTGTTTTTCAGCTTTGACGTTTAATCCTGTTTACACAATCTCATACAGAATACAGCAATAAGCATTTAGCTCTCATTAAATCACGCTAAGTTCAGTGACATTTTTGTGCATTTCTAATTTATTTATGCCAAAGTTTTATTCATTTAAAATCTCCCTGAACCTTAATTACATCTCTCCTCATCTCATCTCTGCAGAGTGCTGAATTCAGGGCTTCAAACCCACGCACCGGTTCTGCAATGAGAAATAAATTAGCATTAAAAAAAAAATCACACGTGCCCTGGAGGAGGAAAACACAATCTGCATGCTGTCGGCCTCAGAGCTGCGAATGTTTAACCCGAGAGAGCAGCGTGCAGTGGGGATGATACGGGACAAGACGAGGATGAAAACGGGAATATAAATCAGCATCTGTTTCTGAGGCCCCACTGAGCACACTGATTTACCTTCGAGGAACAAAAATAAATTATTCTGGCCTTATGCAGTTCCCCAGTTTTAGGGTACCATCCTGATTTTTAGCTTTTCACCCTGTCCACTTCTCCTTACGTCCCCTTGGCGTAAAATGGAAGATGTGACAGTATCAGCCCATATTAAGTTTGAGTTGATGTCACAGAAAACTTCAGTAGCACAAATTACCCAGAATGCACTGTTGTGATCTGACACAGATCTGATGCAGTGCCGTAGTTTACAATAATGCTGTCATGAAATTTAAATCTTGTGGAGAGTTTACTCTGAGCTCTACTTCTCCTCGGTTACTGCAGCAACAGACACCATGACAGTAAGGACATACTGACCATTACATCAGTGTATCTGAACATTTTCATTACTGTGTAAAATAAGTACTGGAGATGCACTAGATGTAAAATAAGAACTGGTGAAATGGTGATTGGTGAAGTTTCTCAGAGCTTTCTTTTACATAATAGTGTAAATGATGGAAATAACAGTGAAAGTAAACAGTCGTACTTGTAGGGAATGTGTTTGGAGCCGTTAACAAGGGCAAGGATGACGTTCCCAAGAGCAGAGAGAGACAGACACTGACTGGGCGTGGCACTTTCACAGGGTTTAGCCAACTCCTTCACACAGCTTCCCAAATCTATCAGGTGCAGACGACTGCGGCCTCCAGACACTGACACAAACACATAATATAATGTAATGTAATGTAATATACTATAAAATAATATAATATAATATATGATTCTGAATTCTGACCTGTGTATATTTTTCTAGTTGTACCTTCATTTTTTATAGATTTTATAGATTTGATCATTTATAGTTTCACTCCAATTTGTTTACACATTTTTGCATCTAAAACAGAGTTTTTATCCATACTTTAAAGCGGATTTCTGAGGCGGAGCTACAGCTGAGCTCAGTTTATGATGTCACTAAATAAGACAGTATAATAACAGTATTAGGGTAGGAAAGGAACTCATTTTGCGGGTATTTTAACTTAAACGAAAGCCTTTTTCTGCTGCTCCTCCTCAATTGTGACTCGGCTTTGAGTCACGTGACATTCATAGGCACATAAACTAACACTGGACATGATATTTGGTCACTAGGGGGTGCTAACTGAACCAGGAAGTCACAGCTTCTGCACAATGCTACTACGAGTTTCTTGTTCTGAGAATAAGAGAGAACATGCTATTTGGTCACTAGGTGGTGCTGCAGGGAAAAGGAAATGACATCATATGACACTTAGGAAGTCAGATACTCACTTCCTCCTTTCCCGGTCTTCTCCATGCGGTACTGGTAGATGTGCAGTGTGAAGAGCATGTGTGAGTTGCGATGTTCGTCCTCGTCACACTCGGCTCGGCTGCTGTACCGTGCTGTGATGGCAGCGTCCAAAAAGAAGGCAGCTTTCTCTGCGGTCGGCGCTCGCAGCTCGCTCTGATTCTGCAACTGCATGATGAAAACACACTCGCATATTACAGACGAATCCACAATTTACACATACAGTGTGAGCTGTACATCAGCCTGTAATATATTTATTACATATTTATTACAGTGTTTAAGGTAACAGCAGGTTCAGCAGCTTTCACATGATCTTTTTAGGTTTGTTTCATGTCCTCTAATTACAGTAAAATGTAAATGTAAAAATGTCTAAAAATGCAATAAAAATAGATTTCAATCCTCAGCTCACAGTGATAACAGTGTTAATCAGCAATGTTAAACAGCAGTGTTAATAAGCAGTGTTAAACCTGTAACTGAGGAGTTTTTGAAGAGTGCTGCTAATTTGCACATTTTGAGTCAGTTCACATCAGAGAGAGTGGGAAACATTTCCCCGTATTTCACTGTGAATAAACAGTATTAATAAATATATATATAAATAAATAAATAAGTGAAGAGGATGTTCAGTGTTTAAAGTCAGTCTCGCTCGGTGACGGACTCGTGACTGTGTGAGGTTTTATTTGTGAATCAGATTAAAGCTGCTGTGAAGAGGATTACACTCTGATCATTTTGTCTGCAGGATTAATCCCTTTATCATGTAAAGCTTTTTATCTCGACAGTGACCTCTTTATCCAGCTCGTAATGACTTCCCTCACGATGAAGTACTGATTTAACTTTAATCAGCGGAACACACACAACTCATTTGTTTACAGGAATCTCACACAAACAATTACACCGTCTTCACATTAACACACCTCCGCACATTTCTGATGTTTTGCTCACATCAGCTCTGTTGAGGGCTCACACTTGTAGCTGTATCTGACCCTGACGTATTTGTCATTAATGTGAACAAAGCCGTCCCCGAAACAGTCCACGTTCGGCGACGTGCCAGCGGCCGTACAGTCGCCTCCTCACCTGCATGCCACAGATGGGGTCCTCACACAGGTAAACTCCAGGTGACTGGCCATCCTGTAAACTGCCCGTGGCCACGTCGGACAGCAGGTCCTTCAGGTTCTCATCTTTCCCCCAGACCTCCACGGCGGAGACGCGGACAGAGAACCGAGCACCTGTCTTCTCCTTTCGCTCCGTAATGATCTTAAAGAGCCAGGAGATAGCGCAGGGGATAATGCCCAGGTTCTGCATGGAGTCGTCCTTCCCAATCATGGTGAAGGTTTTTCCTACACACACACACACACACACATACATAACAGTAGGACTCTCAGACTCACACTGGCTGAGAGAAACCAGTCCAAATTATTAAAACAATCTTCACCATTCCTAAATGTTTACCAATAATCACACTTTAAACAGCTTTTTAGTTTTACTGTCAGTGTGTCAGTGTAGTTTTCCTGCTCAGCTGCATCAAAACTAAAACAACGTGGACTTACAAATGTAAGTGCTGAAACACAAAATCACATAAAAAAATAAACCAGGGGTCTTCAGTCTTATCTGCAAAGAGAGAGCGTGTGTGTGTGTGTGTGTGTGTGTGCGCAGGTTTTTATTCTAACCAATCAGGAGCTTTACTTGTCTTTAATCAGTTCTCAGGTGTGTCCTGATTGGCTGGAATGAAACAAACAAACACACACTTATCATTTACAGCATTTAAGTGTGTGTGTGTGTGTGTGTGTGTGTGTGTGTGTAAGGGGTGTTGATAGGCACTGTGTTTGATGTTAAATGAATGAAATACTCAGAAGTATTCTTCTGGCATTATTAATCACACACACACACACACACACACACAGATTTATGTTACAGAGAATGTGTCCCAAGCCACACGCTCTCTTCACTACACAGTGCACATAAACAGAGACAGATGGCTTTACAGCTCTGCTCTGCTGGACGTCACAGCAAGACTTCGATCAGATTTAAACATAAATTCCTCCAACGCTGTGTGTGTGTGTGTGTGTGTGTGTGTGTGTGTGTGTGTGCACTCATGCCAACACACGGTGACCATCTCCTGTAGTGTTCCCTTTTTGTTTTAGACTTAATATTAGTATAACTAGTTGTATATATAAAGAGCAAAGCAAAATATTCACATTAATTTCAGGGAAAAACAGAATTAGTGCATTAGTGCTAAAGTGTGTGTGTGTGTGTGTGTGTGAGAGAGAGAGAGAGATTAATGATGCCATAAGAATACTTCTGAGTGCATTCCATTAATTTAACATCAAACATAGTGCATTTTAACACCCTCTACACACACACACACACACACACACACACACACACACACACACACTTAAATGAACTGAATGATAACTGGAAATGTAGACGATAATTACACAAACAGTAGTCCATTTATAAGCTCATTAATTATCTCATGCATTAGCATAACTGTGGTTTCAGATCAAAGGCTAATGACACACTTCCTATTTCCTGTTTTATTTATTATACCCATAACACACACGTTTTAACACAACAATACCAGCAAGTGTTAATTTTAATTAAATCATGTTTAAAGGCTTAAATGTAGAGAGGAAATTAACTGCAAAGCTGCAATGGCTGTGAAAATGATTCAGTGATTCTTTTAAATGAATCAGATAAATTCATGTACACACTTAAATGATAAAAATGGTTATATTACATGTTTATCTTTTTATATGAAAAATGAAGAAGTAAATAAATCTGTAAAGTGAGTCATAATGATGAATCATATGAACTAAAATATATGATTCACTTGAATATATATGAATCAAACCAACAAAATGTAACTCAGAATCAAAAGAATCAACATGCAATGACAATGAGTCAAATTGCCACTTCAGTTCAGTCTTTTTGATCTTTTTATTTATTTGACATGATTATATTCAGGATGTGGTGAAGTCTCATCCTCGTCTTTGTCTCAGCAAAATCAATTTACTTAATTTCTAAAAACATTGTTAGCAGAAGATTTAATGAATAAATAATGTTTGAAGAATAAAGTGGTGTGTGTGTGTGTGTGTGTGTGTGTGTGTGTGTGTTACAGAGAATCAATAATGTGATGTCAGTGAGATTTTAGACATTAAACCAGGACTCATTTTAACCTGACAAATAAATTAATTAAACTTTCACCTGATGATATGAAAGTTTTTCCTTTCTGTGACAAATTATTTTAACTCAAATGGAAACTTTTATTTATGTATTTATTTATTTATGGGTAAAGTGTTTTTGCTGAATGTGAGCAGATGGAAAACATATGTTTATAAACATCTGAGAGTGAAATGAGATTTTATACCTGATGAAATAAAGCTAGTGGACTGTTCCTGGTGTATTCATGCTTTATTACAGCTTTACTACAGGAGATGGGTGACATTAGCATTAGCGCGTCACAGCAGCTCTGATTTAGCGTCTCCTGTGACAAGCTCCTCCATTTCCTGTTCCTAATTTTGTGTCCACGCCTCTCTCAGACGCTCGTTTGTCTCACTGGTGTCGTGTTCATGTCGTAACTCTTCCACCTCGTCTCCTTCAGACGTGTTTTATGAGCAGTAACACACGCTAACATGCTAACCCACAATGAGCCACACGGCACACAACACGGCAGGTCATAAATTCATCTCGCGCTCACTACAGGACCTCTTCAATCCTCGTCTCTGAGGAACGTGAGTGTAATTCTCATCTCTCACTCAGGGCTCAAACCTAACAGGGAGAATGTTCTAAAGCTAAAAGCATTAAACATTACAGGACTGAATAATACAGCACAGCTGATGGCTGAAACACCTGAACTTGATCATTAGGTGCACATATTTTTTGGCCATATAATGTATTTTAAGACACGTCTGTTAGTGTAAGAGTCTCAGCTTTGTCTCCAAAAAAAACTGAGAACTTATTATTATTATTATTATTATTACATGTGAAAAAATAGACACAATGCAATAAACCTGTATTAGTGAAGAATGGGGAATGAAGAAACACTGATAAATAGATAGATAAGAACACTGTGTTTAATAACTTATGTAATAAAAGAGAGAAATTAAACACATACTTTGTATAATTAATAAAATCATAAAAAATAAATAATAGTAAATAATAAATAAAATTTATAATGAAAATGATCAAAACCCTGAGCACAGGAATGGACATGTAGTTATGCAGAATGCTAACAAAACACACACACACATATATACCCAACCACATACATACACACACACACACACACACACACACACACACACATATATACACAACCACATACATACACACACACACACACACAC
>JAQMYM010000005.1:21239502-21257877 GCA_030014255.1 Parauchenoglanis ngamensis
TGTGTGTGTGTGTGTGTGTGTGTGTGTGTGTCTGTGTGTGTGTGTGTGTGTCTCTGTGTGTGTGTGTCTGTGTGTGTGTCTGTGTGTGTGTCTGTGGTTGGGTGAGCCCTGTGTGTGTGTCTGTGGTTGGGTGAGCCCTGTGTGTGTGTGTCTGTGTGTGTGTCTGTGTGTGTGTCTGTGGTTGGGTGAGCCCTGTGTGTGTGTCTGTGTGTGTGTGTGTGTCTGTCTCTGTGTGTGTGTGTGTGTGTGTGTGTGTGTGTTTTATTTAGTGCTTTTCTAATTGTAACTGTATACAAAATTAGGGAAACCATTTAACAAGAAGTGGCACAGGTGTGAATTTCCTATATTGGTAGTAATTATAATAATAAAGACACACTGAATGCTCAGTGCTTAAAGCGTAATCGTTTTCTTTACTATAATAATAATAACATTAACATGATGTAGCAACTTTTCTGACACTCAAGGTGAGAGTACAAAATATATATTTTTTACTTATTAGACAGGAAATGGTGCTGGTGGGAATTTTCAATGCTTAAAATGTATTAATTTGATAATGTCTTATCTCAATATTTTAATAATGAATTTCATTTATATAAGACCTCTCTAACACTCAGTGTTGCTGTTTTAAAAACAAAACAAAACAAACCCTAGTAGTAAAAGATGCAGAAGTGAATGATTAATGTTTATAATTTTTTTCTAATGTTCAGTAAACATTCATGAATAATGATTGCTATGATAGTAATAATAACTGTAATTTTATTAATAATATTTTATTACTACGACTATAGTGCTTAGTAGGAAACCGACTAGCAGGTAGAGGACATGGAAAGTGTTAGGCGGCGAGGTTTAAGAGGTCGAGCTTGAAGTGCAGCCATGAAGGTCCTGAGGGAGGTAAAATGTTGACCTTGTTGGAAATGATTAGCAATTCGAAGTGATACAGGGTCTGGCTTTACTTTCTGGGCGTATACTTAGAGCAAACAAATGTTGCGAGTCCGTCAACAAACCGAGTTTGTGATGGAGGGAGCGAGAAGGAGAGAGAATGGCTTGTGTCCTCACATGGACAAGTGTTTCAGGAGGACACGTGCGACTCTCAGGAAGGCGTGTGGACCTCGGCGTCTGGGGTCCTGACGCGCAGGTTGGGAAGTCGGAGTGTGTTTCCTCTGTAGTTATGTTTCCTTTACAGTCTCCCGGTTTAGACGACGGGACCTCTGCCTGTCCACACTTCCTCATGATGTGGAAAAAGGAGCAGAGTTCAGGATCAGGATGTTTTCTCCATGTTTCTGGAGCTTCACTAGCCTTGAGATGAGGAACCTCTTCCTGGTTCCCAGAGAACGCTGATAGCGGAGTTCACCGGAGACTCGGCTGACGCGAAGATGCAGTGCCCAGCTCTGTGCAGCTGTATCAGGCGACAAGCACTCCTTCCTGTCAGTTCTGATGAACTTCCTGTTCTGGACTGGACACGCCCATGGCACTGACGTTTTCTGTTGCCTAGTAAAATTCCCCTCCTTCGTGGGCGACGCAGCTGAAAAACACATTTCGTCACAATAAGATTGCCAAAGTGGTTTAAGGTTGCTTAGCTACCTATCTACAATAACACATGTTTGTTTAATGCGAAGTATCCACCCTACCCTGTGAATGAGCTGTAGAACATGAATCAACACCTTCCGACCAATCAGAGTCCAGGATTCGGCAGCGCTGTGGTGCACGCTGAAAACCTCTCGATAAGGCGTCGCAATTCCTTTCTAACCGTCAACAAAACGTCTCGGTTGTTTGATCCATTTGTTATAAGAATGTGAAATTTGAGCCTTGTGCCTTTTTTAATTTCGCTATGCAAAAGGAGCACGATGCTGCTGTTGTCATAGCAACGGGTACAGCTGAAGTGTGGGTGTAGGTCACATTCGGCGTGATGTTACAAAAGTCTTGGATCGAGACAGAGATTTGGATCTGACCGTTCAGACTGAGAGCACATTGTCTCACACACACACACACACACACTTTGTCGTTCTGTTGAATATATCCACCATTGAAGGAAGTTTTCCTCTGCAGGTGCTGATGGATCCGGTGGTTCTGTAGGTCTCGATGGCGGCGGGCAGCAGTAACGCCGTCGGGGCTTCCCGCTCCGGGTGGGTGGCGTTCATCGAGGAGCCGGTGCACACAGGTATGCGCGAGCAGGTAGATGCATGCTAGCGGGGTCAGAACTCATCCTGGTGTTAGTGGTAGGATTACTTGTGTGTGTGTGTGTGTGTGTGTGTGTGTGTGTGTGTGAGTGAAAAGTCCCCATCTTAAATGTTCACATGAGCCCGTGTTTCAGCCTGTAGGGAGTGTTTAGTGATGAATCATTCACGCAGCATGTCTGTGCTCAGCAGAACAATGTGATCACTTAGCATAATGCTTAGCTTTCCTCTCAGCAAAAAAAACATTTATTTAAAAAAGTGTTAAAGCCACAATCTGGACCTGTCGCAGTCTGTACTGCAATCTTTATTACACTTGTTATATTTATCCTAGAACAACAGGGCACACTTTTTATCCATGTTGTAGTTCCATTTAATGACGTGGAACATCCATGAGACGTTGGTTCCTGTTCTGCCTTGCGTTATAGAAGCTATAAACAATCGTTCCCTCACCCGGCCCTCAACCGTGTTTTTGGTGTACTTTCGTCCTGAGCAAGGATAACTCTGGGTAGACGGTCTAAGCTAGTTTGGTTGTCATGGTTACCGGCTATGCAGGCTGCCAGTCAATTTCCTGCGGTTGTTATGGTTACCATTCAAAAGTTCCCAGCGCATCGATTATGGAGCGGTGATTAAAACTTTTTCCAACCGATCTACGTTATTGGTGTCCCGTTATACAAAGTTATTTGACATCCAGCAGCCAATCAGGAAAGAGGATTTCTCATCTCCGAGGTGTAAGAATCATTAATCAACACCTTCCCAGAACCACAATCCGTAATTTAATGCTTTGAATTTTTTTAAAATGGCGTTTATTCGTAGTTTAAAGTGAATGCAGCCGCCACAAAACAAAGCCGTCATGATTCGTACCACTTCAGGCCTGAGTCGCCTCGTACGTGCAGTTAAATAAATATTTGTGTGAGTATCGTCAGCTTGCTGTGAGATTCCTGCTGTCTGAGCTCACTGGGCTGTACAGTGTGTGGGAACTCCTGCTAGATTTAACAGCAAACTGCAGCCGCCTGTTTACTGTGTGTGTGTGTGTGTGTGTGTGTGTGCGCGCGTGTGTGTGTGTGCGTGCGCGCGCGTCACTCCCCAGGCGAGCACCGTGGCATGCGAGCGGCCGGTGTGACCCAGCCCGTAGCCGGCTCCTCGTCCTGGGAAAACTCCGTCGCAGGTCCTGTGATGCAGCAGCGCAGTAGCTGGGTGCACTTTGATGAGAAACCCTGGACCCCGTCTCCTCCTCTTCATCATCGTCCTCATCCTCACCCGCCGTCGCAGGTAAAAGGTACGACACCTCTGATTATGTCACCGATCTGTTGCTTCACAGTAAAATATATAACGTGCACCAGATCACTTATTTTCACGGAATCCTCTTGAAATGCGTTTGAATATAAAGCTAGAAGATAAAAGTATAATGTTTAATATTTTTTACATGCCTTCTGTGTAAAAACGGAGTTGGGCTCAATATTTATTATTATTTGTAATCTATTTTTTATTTTTTACTTAAACTCTCCACCACCACTTTCTTCAGAGGACAGCAATATGTACGATAATAAACCACAAAACTCTATGTAACCAAACAACCCACAAAGAACAAACTCCTCTGGTTGGTCCTGCTGGTCAGGATAATCCCGCCCCAGCCGCTGATGTAAGCAGTTCTTGGTTCTGGACTAGCAAAGTGTGGGTGCCACTCTCGAACCATCTTTCCTCGCCGAGAGCCGGTACTTTGGCTGTCGAAACACGAAGAACTGTTTCGAGATTGGGCACCGGTTCCGAACCAGCCCTTGAGCTGATTTAGTGGAAAAGGGGTAGTAGACACGCCCCTTTTCCTGCATCATGGGTCATTTGGATGTGGACGTTCAGATCTAGATTTTTGTCTTTGAAGCTATTTTCCAATCAAATAGTCACAAATATAAAGTCTCGCGCACACCTACTTAAATTAAGTGCGTTTTCTAATTCTGCAGGATTTCCGCCTTTCAGTAGATTTCTTTTTTTTTTCCTCTCCAATAAAATAAAGTCACAAATTCACTCACCCTCATTTTTCTAATTCTGTGGAGTTGCACATGAGTCCATTTACATAAAAAAAAACAAACAAACCATAACATATTGCAGATTAGCAATTCACGTAGTCCACGTCGAAAATTTAATAACGTGCTTTGTTTTTCCATTTAACTGTAGCATTGCTGTAAGCATTTGTACTTAAAAAAAAAAATAAATAAATAATAATAAAAAAAAATCCATTCATGTGCAACTAACTACTGAAATTCTTCGGTTTGCAGTTTAATGAACCTCGAAGGGTTAATTTGGCAGATCGAATCTTTTTGGTAAACGAGCACACACATCCACTGTATAATAATGATCTATAAACACACAGACAGAAGTCATGAAGCAGTTAAAAAAATCCTGCACACTCATGCTCTGTGGTCCAGCAGCTTGTCTTGAGAGATGTGCTGCTCCGTAACGTTTCCTTCCGGCGCTTCGGGAAGGCGTGCAGACGGAGAGAGAAACCCAGCGTGGCGTTAATGAGAGCGCTCCGGCTGTCTGAGCGCTGCTGTTCCCCGTGCTCTCGGAGCCGCTCGCCCGCCTGGCACAGCACCACAACAGGCTCCGCTGCCGCCTCCGTTAATAATGATTTATTTATGTGAAAGGAAAATTATTTTTACATAGTTTACTGTCAAAAACATTCTGTAATTTTTTTTTGTGGCTGAATGAGAAAGTGTGCTTTCTTTATGCTGTGCTTTTATTTTAATGCATCAATCTTAAGAATGAAAATTAAGCAATTTTGTACTTTTTAAGTGACATTACATGTATAAGCAACGATTGCAGCTCCTTTTACGATGCCTGACCTTCAGACTTCACTCTGTAGGGCGTTTGGTGTATAAAGTGAATAGTCAGTACTTGTTTTTTGCATTCGTTCCTTGAAATTTAAGTGTAACGGATAAAACTTATTGCCTGACATTCTTCAATTAAAAAGAACCAAAATTGCTGTTGTATAAGAGGAATAAAACCCTTCGTGACATGCTGTTATAGAAAAATAATCAACTTCAGCTTGGTAAGGGTAACGCCGCCCCGTCGCACCGCCCCGTCACGCCGCCCCGCCGCCCCGTCGCGCGTTATTTCTGCACTGTGCTGTTTTATAGCTGTTTGAGCGTGCACTGTGCAGCACGGCGTATCGATCATCTGAGCAGAGCTGAGAGCTTGCCGAGAGCTTCATCTCGCTCACGCCGTCCACAGCACTCGCAAATCACGCAAGTGTGGGATGCCAGAGATGCCACGTTGCCATGGCGACCCCCATAAATCACTCCATCTGCTAAAGCATTGTAAGAGCAAATGCAACCAAAGGAGCGGCGTGATTATTCCATTAGCGTGAATTATGGAGGAAAAGTGATCCGTTTGAGACGACACTGACGAGAGAGAGTGGCGTCGGAGAGCGACTGTCCATCAGACGCCGTTCTCTCGTGAGGAAATGAATCTGTTCGCTAATCTTGATATGGCACCATAATAAAATTGTAGTAAAATTGGCCTACAAAAATATGCACACCCTGCAGCAAGTCAGTGGTTTTAAATACACATTGAAAAAAAAACACAATCTTATAGATTGTAATTCAGGTTTGTATTGGGTTGTATTTTGCACAGCTTCATTGGTCAGCCATGTAGCAAAGGAAAAGGATGATTTTCTCTTTTCGTACGTTGGTCCAAATCTCTAGAGCATTTCTGCAGCGTTACAGCTGTCGGCTCACGTTTATAAACCCAAAGCACACGGCATGTTTGATTCAGTCGAGTCGACTCCGAATCGAATCACTTTCTCCGCGAGTTGACTCCGAAGTGGATCGAGACGACCTCGTGCGTGTTGTCTCGGAGCAGTGCGATTATTGCACTGCTCTGCCTGAAGAACCGCATGGAGAGGTCGAGCACATCTGGGTTTGATTCTGTGAAAAGGCATTATTCATACGTTTCGGTGAAAAGGCAGACGGAGCCTGTGTGGGTTTGTTGAAGTTTCTGTGTAAGATCTGTCTCGCTTAATAAAGCCAGGCTGGGAGATCAGGCTCTATTACACAGTAATTCGGAACAAAAGTCCTCTCGTGCGATGGCATTTACAGCAGTGCTAATTAAGAGCGCCGAGCTGATTGATTGCAGCGGCGTTTAATCGGCTCGATACCCATCAGCACACGCTCCTCTCTCTCATCCGGGACGTGTAATCCGTTTGCTGAAACACTCGTCTCTCTCCCACTGTGAATATTTAATCGTCTCTGTTTGTAATTCAATGATCGCACCTGCTTGTTATGGAAACACACACACACACACACACACACAGCTGAGCGTGTACACTGTTGCAAGGTCTCTGAGGCTTGAACACGCACGTTTCCGGTCCTGTGTACTGTTCGCGAACTTGCATATATGAGCCATTGTGTTGCATGTTATTAACGGTGCTGCTGATTGGTCAGAAGGTGTTTGATTTTTCTATAACAGTAGCGCAGCTGCAAATCTCTCATTTATTTTTATGCGCTCGTTCCAATATGTTATTGTTTCTATAGTAACAGCTCATTCACAGGGACGTGTTCAGCGAACGCTTCGCCTGAAGTGATGGGGGGGGAAGTGACCAGATATTTGTTTAAAATGGATGGAAGGAGTCTCCAGTGTCGGTAGCTTTTGCAAGTTGGGGTTTTTGCAGTAATATAAGCTCTGTGTGCTGGGGTTTTTTTCTTCTGAGAGAGGAGGGAAAACTGGAGTATGTTTTTAATTAGTATTAAAAATGTATTTAATTAGAATCAAATTAGACGCGTAATTGAAAACTTCACGGCAGTAACGGTATGGATCGCACCACGCTGCCGTTGATCATTTTCCTGAAACTGCATGGCGTGCAGAGTTCTCTTCCATACCAAACCCATTTTGATAAAGGCTTATGGTAGGTGTTTTCCAGTTAATTCCAAATGGTGAATATTTATCATAACATTTTGAAAATATTGGTAATTTTTTTTATTTTTTTTTTTAATTAGATTTTATGGACAATAACATCCTTCAGAGTTACTCGAACACCAGCATCAGTTGAGGGAAATTCTGTTTGCCCATCACAGCCATCACACCGTGATATTTATCGCAGAATCACAGACCATGTTTGGGTAAAAGATCGCCTGGTTCAGGAGTTCTGGCAAGAAATAAACATCAAAAATCATTAGCTTTATTTATTTATTTATATCTGCATCCTAGTCCATTCCTGCATCTTCCAAACTTGTAGGAATGATCTTTCTAAGTAAGTGTGTGTGTGTGTGTTTCAGGCCCCAGACACAGCGTGTGTTCCTCAGCCAGTTTCTGGAGCTCGGCTCCTGCCTCTGAGGGCGCGCCGTCTGAAGAGCTGAGCTCAGCGAGCATGGACGCCTCGTCCTGTGACCTCCCGTCTCTCAGCACAGAGGAACCTCCGAGTCACAGCGCCTCCCCTCCACACTCGGCCCGTGAGTACACCCTGATGCGCTACGCACTCAACATGGTCATGCCTTACAATTAAGAGCCTGTTGGTGAAAGTGCGAAAAACATTTGCACACATTCCTTCCTTCCTTCCTTCCTTCCTTCTGGCAAATATAGTAAACACCTAGTAAACAAACTTTTTTTTTTTTTGTCATCTGGGACACCTTTAACTGTAAAATAAATTCCGCAGACCTTCTCGGAGTTTTTTCTCTTCCTGAACACATAAGATCTGAGTAGATTTTGGTGCTTGGACCCCGAAATATAATAACTTTAAATAATGCAGGTTGTGATTTCCCACTAATCGTATGTTTATATCGATGCGCTCGTTCTAATTCCTTCTCGTTTCTATAGTAACGAAGGACCCGTACGGAGGACGCGCCACATAAATAGATTTAAACAGCTGGAGTAATTGCTCATATTCAGGAAGGAGACGTTTATTTAACATTTATGGAGGAGTCTTTGTAGAAGTTCGTGCTGCTGTTGTAAAGCTCAGACCGGGATCTCGTACTGGGATTGTTGTGACCTCTCCGTGACTCGGAGCCACTCCCCGGGTGTGTGAGCCGGGTGTGTGCCAACACCGCGTCTTCTAAAGCCCCTAAGGCACCGAGGTGAAGTAAAAGTGTGAGGGAAGCTGCCAGGCAGGGCCGGAGAAAAGGCCGTCAGCTCGCTGTAGAAATGATGGATGATCTGGGAAGCGCAGATTCTGCTGGCCCCCTGACAGGTGTTCCTCAGACGCTCTGCTCGGCTGAGTAATGAGCGCCGTGGAGCAGCGCTGTGCTGATTGCAGTCAGAAATCTCTCTCGCGCGCGCAGGGGTAATTCACCGCAGAGCTGTTAGCGCAGAGGACCGATCCATCTGCGCTCGCCTCAGCCGCCCGGCATGCGCTCGCTCGGAACAGGGTTTCTATGGAGACGGGAGACGGGCGAGGCGCTTTGACAAGTTTTATTTATTAAAACGCAGCCGGAGTCGTTCCTCCTCCTGGAACACGGAGACATCACTGCTGGCAGGAAAGTGACCTTGAGATAATGGAATATACTGGATTCAGTGTGTTGGCTGTTATTGTTATTTTTTAAAATCTCTGCGCTGCAGTAATGAAGTCGGCGGCAGAAGAGTGTGATTGTTGACTTTTGCTCTACAGGGTCCGGTGTGTTTGTTCGCACCCCGTTTATACACGCACCACGTCATAGCATACTTTTAATCATCACTATATAGCTAGTTGTACATAATGAGCTTTATGGAAGCCTTCAAAGTCCCAGTTTATTCACTTAATGGGATTTTGCTTCTTTGATTTAGCACTAGACTGTGTCGAATAACGGTACATCTCGCCCAAAATCCTTTTAATAAGTACATTTTGTGTAGCCACAAAATTATATTTTAAAGAAACCTTTCCTTAACCGTTTTTTCCTAATTGATTACAGTTGAACTGCTTCGACTCTGAATCCGAGTCTCACTAGGAATCATTTGTTTACGAACTTGTTTGAATTTGACTCGGAGTTGATTCAGATCCTGTTTGTGTATGACTGCGTACGCTGGTTAAACTCTGACTGTACTGCCCGTCCTCCTCGATGCGCACGTCACCACAATCTCACACGTGTGCTGTGTGCGCGCGTCTTATTCCTGTCTTGCGCGTCTCTTTTCACTGCCTCCACATGTGACCAAGGTGGTGTGTGTTTAGTGAGTGAATGTGTGTGTAATGTATTGATGCAGCTGTGCAGTTGTGTAGCAGAGAGCATTACGTCTTTATGACCGCTCTGTGCCGAGATGGCTCATGGGACACACAAAGGCGTGTAGATGTCCAGCTGTTTCCTCTCACACACACACACACACACGCTGTAACTGGAGCACTGTGTGGAGCATGAGCATGACTGGATTTTTAACCATAATGTGCATAAGGTTTTGCAGGATTTCTGCACATTTCCTTAAAGCCGTTGAATTTTTAAAGCTCACCCGAGAGCGATCCGGTAGCGGTGATCAGTAGCAGGTAGCGTTGATGCGTGGCCAGAATCTGTCCTGCTGCACATGGGCCATGTTTCCTGTCTCTTTATGACATCTGACTGAAGTTATATATATTTTATCAAATTACAAAGTAGTTTACAGAAAAATGAGACTCAAATGCTAGGTTTACACTTCTTACTGTAATGCTGCAGCCCAGCCTTCTTCTTTGATCTTAAAATCTTGTTGCCAGAGCAGAATCGGAACGCGCTCGAGTTTTGAATGCAGCATAGCCTTGCCTTAATCCCTAGTCACTACTGTGTGCGTGTGCGTGTGCGTGTGCGTGTGGTAGGAGGCAGGTAGTACAGGATTAAAGACTGATGAATAGAAATAGGAGAGTGGAGCGAGAGCGTGCTCTGGGCAGATCAGAGAATAAAGACCAGGAGACGCAACAAACCGGCCGTCTGTGATTAACTCTGAGCAGGAGATCAGGTGTGTTGGCGTTTCTGTAACTGTTCAAGTGAGATGAACTGTTCAATGATTCCTACCAGCACATCAGTATCTGCATATTAGAGCTTTATTTGGGACTGGGTGTTTTTTGCTTTGTTTTGTATTTTCTCCCTCTTAAATCCTGCTACTGCTGATCAAACTTGACTAATCCCGCCCACTTTAGCAGGGAATTTAACCAAGTTTAACCAATCCCATTCAAACCTGCAGAACATTTCATCTATCCTGCCCACACTTGTACATATTTTTGATTAATCCCAAGCCCTCCGATCCTGCCTGCTTGGTTAAGCTGGGTATGTTTGTTTTTTTTTTTAAACCCCAGTCTTTGCTACTGTAGATAATCTTGACCAATCCCACCTGCACGAGCGAGTTTGATCAGTCCCCTGCTTCCGCAGTAATTGTTTTCACCCGCCCAAAATATTTTCTGATAAACTTTGGTAGCTCTATTTGTCAAAATGTGTATTTTAAAACCAGTATGTCCTAAGATCAGGTCTGCTTACTTAATAGGCCGCATGTCCTGATCTGGTTGGATCTGTTTGGTCTACATTTTTCAGCGTATGACCAAAAAAATTATAAGCATTACTATTTTTCTAATGTAACCTTGGCAGGTTTAGGTTTGGGCATGATGTGTGTAAATACCTTTTGGAGAGCAGGCTATCAGAGAAGGAGTGGGCGGGGGGCGGGTGTAACAGAGGAGGAGAGAGAGAGGGGGGTTAGATAGATAGACAGACAGACAGACAGAGAGGCGGGCAGGCAGGCAGCTACATGTCTTGGCTCAGCTATGCGGGCAACGCTTTGGCCAGAGCCTCACGTGACCTCCTCCTAACTCCGATGCTGCAGGATTAAGCTCTCGGAGCGACTGCCTCGTCTGCTCGTCTGCTCGCCGGTGAGTCTCTGCGGCATCGTCTCAAACTCCGGGTCAGAGATTTATGCTTTTACATTTCTTTCACAATTCTAAAACATCATGCTTGCAGTGTTCTGCTCGAGTTTTTGTCAGTATGTTTAATTTGTTGCACATGGATGAAGGAAGTTATTCAGAATTTTACTTCCTTCTTTTGAGTGCTTTATTCCTCTTTCCCTCGTGCTCTTTCCTAAGCTTTTATTGTTTTATTGGTGCTCAGTCTAAATTTCTGTTGAAAGTTCAAGTTGACCAAGTTTTCTTCAAGTGCTCTCAGATTCAGCTCGTAGTGCATTGTGCTTCATTGGCATCGTGATAATGCATGCCGGGGGAAGCCGGTGCTTAGTAACCGCCGGTTGCTTCAGTGTTGAAACGCTAAAGCCCGTCTTTTGGGCAGCCCGAGTGTTGGGTCCGAGGCAAAACAATGGAATTCGAGTTGTTTTGGGAATATCGCCGCTATAGCAACTCTCCTGAAAATGTATGAACCTTAACGTCTGCTGCTGATCAGGCTTCAGATCTGAGCCTTGGGCGCTCTCGCTTTAGCTTTTGTTGGAAAAGACTTGAAACATGAAAAGACTTGCTTTGCTTTTTTGCTTGGTGCCCTTTTCATGGTGCTCCTGACACCCAAGCCTTCACTTCTCACTGATAAAAAAACTGAGCTGGAACTTTAGAGTGGATAAACATCAGGAGCCTGTTATGTTTGTTTAGTTCTTTTAGTTCCTTTTAGTTCCAGCTAGATTGTGCAGTTTGTATAAGCGCATGTGAAGGCCATACTTTGCTTTGTGGGTGTCAGAGTGAATGCAAGTTCATTCTCCTTTGCTGCATTGGTGGTGGAAATGGGTCTGAACTACGGAAAGCTGGTGCCTAGCAACAGGTGAAGTCCTTTCTTTTTCTTCCTCAACCCACTTATTTTGCCGCTAAGCGCTATGGGCAAGAAGTTCAGCTTTGTGTCGACGGCGAGGCCAGCAGCTGCATTCATTTTGGTCAAGGCATTAATTTTTGGAGAGGCATGGATTTCTTTGAACCTTCCGAGCTAAATGCAAAAATATTTCTGAAAATATTATGTCTGCCATGTCAGGAGGTAGATATGCGTGATGGTTTTGAGTGCACAGGCTTTAAATGGTAGCTACACCGCAGCGCTGTGCTTCAAGACGCTCATACTGCTGCATACGGACGAGTTAAAACACCGCAGAATTCACTTGGTTTATAAGTGATCACGTGAGGGTTCTTTTTCCCCAGTAAATTTGTTTTAAAACAAAATTTTGTCTGTGTTCTTTTCTGTTGATTATCCTACAGGGAAACATGTAACTCGTCTTCTGTGCATAAACTCAGTAAATTCTGGTGTTTCATGCGTCCTAGAGGAAACGCGCAGCTTTACATGCAAGTGTAAACGCTTCACCCTGTGTAAGCCGTAGATTTGACGCGGAAGTGTAAATCAGGAAAGAAATGAGTTTGTTAAACGAGGACGATAACCAAATTTTGTGATGTAGCAAATCACGTCTGTAACGTATCGATATGTTTAACCGGGAAGTGACTAACAGAGTTAAATGACATTTGATTGACTTTGTGCAAGATTTATGTTTTTATTACTAAAGTGTAGAAAGGTGGGAAGTTAAATCAATTAAACTTTTTCCCATTTTGCAGATTCATCTCTGTGCCTAGAAGATGAGGGAATAAACATGGATACACTCAATTGGACATCCAACATCGCGCATACAAACGGCCAGTCAAACTCCAGCAGCGGCCGCTTTGCCAGCTGGGTCACCTTTGATGACGATGATGCGGAGGAGCAAGCCCTCCCACACGCCCCCAAACCATCCAACGTTAGGATCGGCAACTTGAACAATTTTCATTTACAGGATGCCAACAGCAACTTGATTGTGTCCTCCATCCAAAACCAGAGTACAGACCGACACATTCTGGATTTAACTCCAGACGGAACGGATTCCGTGTTCGTCCTCGACAGCCCGTTATTAAACAGCAGCACTCCTTACACCAAGAAGAATCCGTTTCTGCATGAGGATTTTTCGAACATCGAGCCGTCTCCTATTAACCCTTTCAGTGCCTATTTTAATAAGACTGCATTGACGTCATCTGACAGCTGTGAGACCCAGGAGACCCCTCCTGACTTCTTGTTTGATTCCCCCGTCCCTAATCCAGACCCTCGAAGGGACTCCTTCCTTTTCTTTTCCACTGCAGGGAGTTTAGATAATGGGAGTGGGACTGGTACTTATCCCTCAGGCCCCCCTGCAGATGGCATAGCTCAATTCAGATATATGCAGAGTTCTGATCCTGACCAGGAGCCTTCTCTCCCAGATGATGCTGTGGATGCAGGGGATGACGACGAGGTTCCATATGCACCGGCTCACGTGGCTCCTCAAGATGGCTGGCCCATGCTCCTGCGCATTCCCGAGAAGAAGAACATCATGTCCTCTCGGCACTGGGGGCCAATCTTTGTAAGACTCACCGATGCTGGTCAGCTGAAGCTCTACTATGAGAAAGGCCTGGAGAAACACTTTAAGGAGTTCCAGCTCGGTGCCCAGCTCGAGATCTCCGAACACAAAATGCAACACTATGAAGAGAACAGTCGTGTCCATACGCTCAGCTTGGACCAGGTGGTATACAAGGAGAAGCGCAAGATCCAGCCAAAAGTCACCGTGGTTCACATGCCTGTGAAGGAGCAGCTGGTAAAGCTTGGCACCACAGACTATCAGGATTTTTTAAGCTTCAGATATGCTCTGCAGGAAAAGCTGGTGGTGGTGTCGGCAGACGAGGACGCCCTCAACTCGCCTGTGCCTTACTCTGAAGAGGAGATTCAAGTTGAAGTCATAGATAGCTTTTACGGAGTTCTGTCCAAAGGAGACAATCGTATTTTACAACAGCTGGTAACGACGCGGATTTCCGTGCTTGCCTTTTTAATGGGCTCACCCACCTGTCGCATAGGCCTCAACGATGTCCAGGTGAAAGGCAAAGAGGTGGTGTCCCGGCATGACATCATCCCCAACACCACCACACGCTGGATCCGTCTGCATGACTGTCGGCTGCACAAGTGCGCAGACGAACCGGAGTTTACAGAAACCAGGACCATCTCATTTGAGCCCCCATCTGGACGAAGATTTGAGCTCCTGCGTTTCCGGACAGCGTACGCGGAGAAGACTCTGCCCTTCACCCTGAGAACGGTTGTCAGTGTTCGAGGTGCGGAGGTGGAGCTACAGTCCTGGCTAGTGATGTCGACAGGCTTCTCATCCAATAGAGACCCTCTAACGCTGATACCCTGTGAAAACGTGGTTATCCGTTACCCCATTCCTGATGCATGGGCAAAGAACTTCCGCAGGGAGAGTGTGACGGGAGAAAAGTCCTTGAAGGCGCGCTTTAATAAAGGAGCCAGCTTTGGTTCCGCTAGCACCTCAGGGACCGAGCCGGCTATGCGGGTCACTCTGGGCGCTGCGAAGTACGAACAAGCCTTCAGAGCTGTAGTGTGGAGAATCAGCCGCCTGCCAGACAAAAACTCAGGTAGGACTGTACTCTTATTCTGGGGTTTTCTGGTGAGGTTATTATAGCTCCTGTATGGTTCTGGATAAGCAGCAGGTTTAATGTCACCATTCAAGTTCGGTTAAGTTTATTTGGGGTTCTACAGGGGAAAAAAAGTCTCCAAGCGTTTTAACTGTTACACTTGTAGAAAAAAAGGTTCCTTCTAGCCCCCTTGTAGGTTCTTCTATAGAACATGCGTAACCCGAACACCGCACAACTCCCTTTTAGAAAAATGTTCCAAATAGAACCCCTTTATAAAACTCCTGAGAACGCTCAAGGAACCAGGTAAGTAGGTGTAGAGTTGCTTCAAAAACTCCTATCCATTAGACAATGTTCATTCTTTTTTCCTTCCTATGAGTTTAGATAATGGCTAGATAATTCGACATCCATCCACAAGGTAAAGACTTGGCCTGACAAATCATTTTATACATTGTTTACACATCAGTAAGGTTAAACCTAATATTGCAAAAGGTTCTGTGTAGAACCTGTTTAGAAAGCTAAGAACTCTTTCTTGTCCAAAGAACATTTTGGGAACCATTTTGTAATGGCCTCCTTCAAGCTTTCTATTTGGCAGTGGGTAGAAAGGATCGGGACAAATCATTGAGACGCCAGAATCGGCATTTTGAAGTGATTTGTATTGAAGAATATTGAAACGCTGCTGCTGGAGAATTAGCATCATGGTGAGAAATGGAAAAAGAATGGATATTGCTGCTAACGCAAAAAAAATACAAGATCTACTTCTCCCTAAACAAAAATGTTCCCAAAAGAAATGGCACCCCTAAACATTCCAGGCAAGATTATCTGTGCTATGTTTAGCTTTCTGACATCTACAGCAAAACTGATGGGACGTAGCTTGTATACATGGTTTATCAAGTTAACATAATGCTATAAATGTATAAAGTGCAAAGATTAGCATAGAGAAACAAATAAATAAATAAAAAACAAAAGAACAAACTAGCATGAAGCTGGGAAATGCAGGCATGTCGGCTGTTAACTGGGACTGACGTAACGGGCTTCTTTTTTTATATTCGTCAAATGTGGTGACCTCATTCTCAACGTGCCAATCGCTGCAGCTAAATCGCTTCTCTACTGGGGAATCCTTAACATGTAGGAGAGAGAGATGGGGGGCATCAAAAGTAATAAAAACAAAAAGGTATTTTATTGAAGTACCCGTCCATACAGCTTCCTGTGTAAGTTGTTGCTGTAGAAACGATAACGCGATGGAACATGCGTTAATATAAACTTCAGATTTGCAGCTGCAATACTACTAGCGAACAAACTGACACCGCCGTCTGTATCGAGTATTTTACAGCTCTGTGCTATAAAATGCATTAACACACAGATGTTAACTGACACTCTGCTGATGTTCCCTGTGAAAATCACATCCCTGGGGCACTTTCCTTTTGGGATAATGTGTGTACAAAGAGAGAAAGCACTTCTTATTTACCGTCTAACTTTTCTGTGCGTACCACGTTAGCATTCAATAGGCCTGTGCTTCAAACCTTTCAGTGGCGGATCAGCAGGGCTTCCTCAGTGTGTGTCGAATTGGCTGGACAAAGCCCCAGCTGTCATTATTCATTAGGACACACACACACACACACACACACAGCCTTTCTTTTCATTTCACTGCATTCACACACAATCCTGAGTTTCTCGTTCGTTGTTTCTCTCGTTTCTTTTTCTGGTCTGTTTGTATCTTCAGCACTAATGTCTAGCTACCCATCGGTTTGTTGTCTTTCACCCGTGATCACGTTTTAATTACTGTATTCAGATTGTTGTGCTAAAGTAGACATATGCTTTGTTTTCTGAACAGCTTGCGTTTACTTTTAGGCTGTAAAAACAGAGAATCCCCAATGAGCACGTCGTTCAGACCACGCATAATTTGTGCCTGGGAAGTCGGCCCAGTATCATAACGTCATGCTGCGGCCTGGAACTTGAAGTCCTTTTTTTTTTACACAAGTGGTTCTCGGTCCCTGTCTCACGGGAATCCTACGGTGCACAGTTTTCAGTTTGTCCTGCCCTGAAAAATCTGATTCAGCTCTTTAACAGCTCGATAATTATCTGATGATCTGATTCAGAGCAGGGAGAACAATGCAGATGGCAAAAAACAAGGTCATGGGAGAGGGTTTTAACACGCAACGGGTAAAATCTCACCTCGCGCTAATTACCGGCTGATGTAGATGGAAAACAGACACCAAGGACGGACGCTTCTGTGTCTGTCTGCTTGGTCACAAGGTTAAATTTCTATAACCGAACTCGTTCTTGTTGACTGCCGTTGCTATAGTGACGGCTTGTTCATGGCGTGGCAGGCGCTCCGCATAAACGGATTACAAAACAAGTGTGATTGTTGATGCAGTGCCGTTTTCTGTAAAGAGATGTTGATTTTACTTCTGGAACTGCCACAAACGTTAAGTCGTAACTTTAAGGCAACGTCTTCGGACAGAGAAGTTTACGCGTTGTGGTTTTTATGCAGTATGGCGAGCTACTTTTTTTTAATATTTTCAAAGTTTCAAAGACAAAAAAACAAAACAAAACAGGATGAACTTGTTTCATGGGTGTTCCATTAGATGGTAGTATTTCTATAAGCATGGTTACTAGTCAGATTATTAGGGTGCATGTGAATGTAGCTCTTGTTAGTTCATATTTTATTTCTTGTGTTAAAAAAAAGAGAAAAAAGTCAACACTATGGCAAGGCATTAGGTAGAGCATTAACTTGAATTACTATTGTTTGGGCCTGTTGTTAAAATGTGCCGCCATGTTTGGTTTGTTCGCCAGCATCGGGTCACCCTCACACCTTCTTCTGCCGCTTGGAGCTGGGCTCTGATTGGGAGGTGCCACACAAGTTCCAGAGCATGTTGGAGGTGGAGTTCGACATGCCTGCTGCTTCAGCCTCGAAGACCACCGTCCGCTCCCTGTCTGTCCGAGACCGGGCCGAGCTGAAGAAGTGGATCACTTACAAAGCGCACTACTCCTACCAGGTACTCTATTTGCTGGTGGTTAAAAAGTATCTTTCATAGAGAACCGCTCACAGTGCGCGGAGAAGTACCGGCGAGCGTGGTCCTTAAAACCAAGGACAAAGGTATTCATGCACACGCACCGAGACACGCGTTTCCTCTCCTCACTGTTTATACTTTGCTTGCAAGTCTGATATTAGGGGCGGGGCTAAGGTGCGTGCTCCCAGGTGTTAATGTATTCCTCAGTCAAACACCAGATTATTTTAGAAATATGGAGTCTCTTATGTAAAGATAACTACATTTGAACCACTGAAGATGTACGGATTGCTGTAGAGCCATTGCTAACAGCTTATGATGGAATCGTGCTACAATTTTAGATAAACCGTCTACAGCAAATGTCCCAAACCTCAATCTGGAGTTACAAGTGTATTTCGTCCCGCTCATGATTAATGATGTGGCTAATTGACGTTTTTCCTTAAACAACATAGGACTAGAAGTTCTCTACATGGGGCAAATACATGCACTGTCCACTTTAATAGGAAGACTCGTACATTTTCTTGCAGTTATTAAATCAGCTAATCGTGTGGCAGCAGCACAATGCTTAAAGTCATGCAGCTACAGGTCAAGCGCTTCAGTTCATGTTCAGAACGTGGAAAACGTGTGAGCGCTGTGACTTTAGCCATGGCATGGTTGTTGGTGCCAGATGGGCTGGTTTTGTATTTCAGAAACAGCTGAACTCTTGGGAATTTCACACACACACACACACACACCAGTCTCTAGAGTTTACCTTACCTTGTTCATTAGAGATCAGAGGAGAATGACAGGAAGTCTTACAGTAAATCAATCACTCTTTACAAGTGTGGTGAGCAGAAAAGCATCTCAGGCATGCACACAAACCTCAAGAGTGATTTGTGCATGCCTGAGA